>BOPP01000052.1:1767631-1787631 GCA_017312745.1 Gryllus bimaculatus | reverse complement strand
TAAATATTTTCTTTAAATTTCTTGTAAGAATTGAGTAACAGACACAGAGGCATAGGTTCGACATTAGGTTTAACCCTAATTTTTTAAAATTTTTTTAAAATTTCAAATTTTTTTGGGCGTCTTCCTACAACTACACAATTGAAGTTAGATATTTTCCTTCAAATAAAGTTTGTTCTTCATAGTGAGTTCTTTCATTTAGGTCCTGCACATTTTTTGAAAATGTTAGTAGTTTTCGTGAAAAATTGCGAGCAATATGTGCAATTTTAAATAATTACAAAAACAATATTTTCTCAACACCTGCTTCAAATATTTTTCTGTAAACTTTTGATAGGGATAGTGCTAAATGAACTCTATTAGATGACATTAACGCAATGGCAGTATTCTTTTCTTTTTTCAAAAATTACAAAAAAATAATTTTCTGGACTTTTATCACGTCGTTAATTTAACGTTAACATTAGCGGGAATTTCTTTAGATTAATGATTTTATGAGTACATGTGTTTTAAATAATGTTGGATAAAGTTTCCCGAAAACGAAACAGTTTTTCGTGAAAATTAGCTCAAAATTCCGCATTTTCAGGAACGCTCGAATACAATTTTCTCAAAAAGACTCCAAAAACTTTTTTTCAACTTTTTCCAACAGTTAGTGATAATTGCACTGTTTAAGATGACATAAAAGTAATTTTGCTATATTAATTTGTTTTTTTTTCAAAAAATACATAAATGTAAATTTTTTGAAAGCGGCTTTAATATGCACATTTCCTGCGATTTGTAAACACTATTGCATTTGTGACTGGAAGTGATAGAAACTATGTCATATGAAGTTTTTCGAAATGTCAATAGTTTTCTGTGAAAAGAGGTTCAAATGTCAAATTTACAGTAGCGCTTGAATGCCATTTTCTTCAAAACGGCTCCAAATGTTTCAATGAAAATTGCTATTTAGGACTAGGTTTTACTGTTCTTTAATATTCCTAAAATAATATTTCCGTTCTTCTATTACGAAGCCGAAAAAGTTAAGAATATCTTAAAAACATGTACTTTGGGCGGCGATAAATGGCAGCTGGGAAGAGTACGTTGCAAGCCCGAATAGCTAGCCGAGACCAAAAGAAATAGAAAACTAATACGGGGAAGTCAATTCCATTCTGTAGCACCACTAGTTCTACTATCAAATGGCCATTGTATTGAACTAAAGTAAAGTAAATACTTAAAGGACTGTTTACATGATAAGTTATAATATGCTATTCATTCAGTTATTACTTACTTAAATATATCTATATTCGTAATACGGTGCTGCCATCGTAAGGGAAAATAATATTTTAAAGCAGGATACAAAATTGTATACAACACAGATACAATTTAAAAAGTCAGCTTTTAGCAAAGTCTCCAATGCTTTCTAATACAATGCGTTCTAATAGTCAAAGACGAAGGATGGTAACTAAATACTCGTAGTAGGATATAACATCGGGAAGTTTGTATTCATTACGAACAAGAGGAAGCATTTAGGAATATAGTGGAAACATTTAAATAAAACTCTGTTTTTTTAATGCAGATTATTGTTTATTCGTTGAGAAATTATTGATTTCTCCTCGGTATCATGTCTTTCTGAAGCTCAGAATTACAGGCAACTGCCGACGTTTAGCCAAATGAGACGCCGAAATGGGGTATCACCTGTAAAAGAATGATTCTCATCACATGATTGTATTACATGTGTCTCTTGCGACTTTCAAGTTTTCATTTTCCTTGCGTCAAAACGTCACAGATTTTAAAAAAAAAATATTCGAAAAAGCATCTTGGATCAAAAGAAACTTGTTAAAAAGATTGTGCAGAGAATGTGCTTAATCCTTCCCTCGAATGAATAGTAATTGGTGACATTTTGAAACAGAGGAATCATATTTTGCAGAACATTAGTTACAAGAAAACGTATCCAGAATGCAAGTTCTACAAAAAGTCACATCTAATAAAGAAAGAAATGTTCAATGGATAACCGGGTATTGTAATGAATGAAAACATATTATGAACCAGTGCATTATAAGAAAAAAAAGTTATTAAGGAAGATGCATTGATCGTAGCTCTGGTAAAGTGGAAGATCTATGGAGTGATAGGTCTATAGAGTGATACTAGGCCTGTAGAGTGATACTAGATCTGTAGAGTGATACTAGATCTGTAGAGTGATACTAGGTCTGTAGAGTGATACTAGGTCTGTAGAGTGATACTGGGTTTGTAGAGCGGCATGTCTATGGAGCGGTGTATCTATGGAGCGGTGGATCTATGGAGTGGAGATACAGAACGGGTATACTGCAGTGTGTAGGAATACCTTACCTTTCCAAATGAGGACGCGACGTTCTTAAAGCCATTGCCAATGTCCTCCGCCACCTTCAGCCCGGTCTCCACGCCAGTCTGAATGCCAGTCTGCACGCCAGTGCCGAAGTCCTGCGCTGCCTGCAGCCGGTCTCAACGCCAGTCTGGAATGCCAGTCTGAATGCCAGAGCCAATGTCCTGCGCTGCCTTCAGGCCGGTTTGCACGCCGGTCTGCACCTGCTGCGCGACGTCGCTCGCCACCTGCTGCGCGGCCTGTGCGCGCGCCTGCGCAGCAGCCAGCTTCGCTGCAGTGCCGTCTGCGCGGCGTTGACGCCTCCTCCACTGCCGTGAGGGCGCCCTGCTGCAGCTGCTGCGCCACGTCCGACACCGCCTGCGACGCCACCTGCCCGGCCTGCGCTGCCGCTTTGCAGCCGGCCACTTTGACCCACCACGCCCTTGGCCAGGCCCTCCGCCATCTCAGCGCCGACTCGCGAGGGCGTTGCCCTGCGCGATGGCGTCCTGGCGCGCTCTTCTGCGCCGCCCGCCAGCGCCTCCTGGCGAGGGCGGAGGCGTTCGCCTGCAGCTGCGCCGCCAGCTGCTGCCCTGCGTCCACCAGCGCCTGGCCTTGCGCTAGCCGCTCCTCCACGGCTGGCTTCGGCGGACGAGGACACGCCCACCGACGCTTCGCCCGACGCTCCGCCCGACGCGCGCGCCCGACGCCTCCTGGCGCCTGCGCTTTCTTCTGCGACGCCCACGGACGCTGCCTGCGCCGCCTGCCACAACAGCACACAGTCAAGCCACGCATTAACGGCAAACACTGATCGATTAGTGATCCTGATTGCGTCAACTGCGAAGGTCATTCGTTCCGTAAGTGTAGTCCAGTGTTTGTCGAAAGGTGGTGGTGGTGGTGATCGTCCCCTGCTGGACGGTCAGAGCCGGCGTTGACCTACATCTCATCACGCGGATTTTCTCCCAACGACGTATCTCCCACCAGCGGGGCGCCACACCAGCCGGCTCAAGCACTTTGCCGCCCAACTGGTCTCCCGACAAGTGTTACTGTAGTTCGTGTGAGTGGAAGTGTGTGCAAGTAAAACGTGAGGATAGGACAAGAAAAGAGAAGGAATGATCAGGTGTGGGCCGTGATCCGTTTATCAGGGTACCGCTCCGTCATTCGCCTGGTGTTGATCAGAGAAACCTCAGAAACCTACGGATCAGAGCAGCGAGCCGCTAGGATTCTCCTCGAAGGCTGAATCCGACCGCGCTACGCACGTGGCTAGATATAAAGAATCCTGCCCCAATCGGGACTCGAACTTCCGGTCAGAGGCACTGAGTCATGGCAAAGACGACGTACTTAGATTCGCTTCACTCTTGCAAGTTTACCGAATCTATTTAGCCCTTTTGGTGTCTTCAGTATTTTTCACACTATATAAGCAAGTCATTACTCCGACATTCATGAATGTTTCTCAAACTATATATTTGCATACGACCTGCATTTACGTTTGAGAATATGGATAAGGAAATGTAAAGTAATTTTGAAATCCGATGTTCTGAATACTCGTCATGTGGAGAGAAAAAATATATATTCTATAAATAGTTTCCATGCATACGTTATCACATCATTTTAGCCCAAAAATGAGAAATTCTATTCTATACTCCAAGAAAATTGTTATAATACTAACAGGAAGATAAGTGCAGAAGACATCGGGATGAAATGCATAATGTTGAAACCCATAGCAATTGCTGAATATCTACATCTTTCTTAAAGAAAACATTTAATGCTCGGAATTGAAATTGGCACTTCTCCGCAACAGTTCCCCATACTCCCGTAACCATTCGTTCTGATCTCCAAAAGCGCCCATGGATTGAATGGTAAAGGCGATCCATGAAACAATGACACGGGTGTGCTGCTCCAGCGCACAGATTTTAGCTCGCTCTGCGCAGCACCAGACACATCATGAACCTTGTGACCATAGTACGTATCCTTCGTTTGAAAAACCTGGCCAGACCCTGGCAGCCATTGGAAACGAGATGTGAAAATTTTGAATGAGAAAAATTTTAAAACTGGTGTAAAGCGACAATTTTTAACGGTGACCAACCAAAAATAACACGATGAAGGGATATTTGAAATAAGAGACGGAATATTATAGATGGAAAAAAATATAGATTGAATAAAGATTGAAATAAAAGATGGAGTATTTAAAAATGCTTCATAAATCTGTTTTAATGACTTGTAACACTCGATATCTGGCTGCATTTAAAATTCCCCCTAATGTCACACAAACTGTTGCACAAAAGTCGTTTTCTGAAGCCGGTTAGGCTGCGCAGCGGCTTGTCCATACCATTGTATCATGAAGGAGAGGTCACACCTATACTTGGGTTTTATTTCTTAGCGCGTGAGGGCCTGTCTTCAAGATGGAATATCTTACACCTCGTCTTTCTAAGTCGGATGTCGCATGATCGCCAGCAGCGACATCCAGCGGCACGACCGAGAAAGACGCGAAATGCCGTGAGACATTCCATCGTGAAGACAGGCCGTCACGCGCTAAGAAATAAAAACCCAATTATAGGAGTGAGCTCGCCGTCACGATACAATGGTATGGACGAGCCGCCGCGCAGCCCAAGTGTAGACCT
This sequence comes from Gryllus bimaculatus, assembly GCA_017312745.1. Classification (NCBI taxonomy): domain Eukaryota; kingdom Metazoa; phylum Arthropoda; class Insecta; order Orthoptera; family Gryllidae; genus Gryllus; species Gryllus bimaculatus. Next base: position 1,782,705 of record BOPP01000052.1, on the reverse strand, counting down.
TGGTGCTGGCCGGGCCACTCACCAGCGCGGCGCAGAGGACAAGCGCGAGAGAGACGATCTTGAGGGCCATGGCTGCGAGTGGTGACTGCTCAGCTGGCGGTGGTTGGCGAGGGAAGAGTGACGGGAGGAGTCGTGCGTGCGCTTTTAAGCACGCGTGCTGCGCGAGGAGCCGCCCCCGCGCCAAATCGCACGCACCTGCGACCCACGCGCCCCCGTGTGTGGGCGCGCCTCCCGCGCGTGTGTTGTTTCAGAAGAGCTGCGGACGGGTGGTTGTAAGAAGGCAGTCGTGTGGAAACGCATGCGCGCAGGTGAGGAAGTAGCGTGATCGGTGCTGGTCTTTCGACGTGAAGGTCACTCGCGGTATCACCAATTCTGACACTGCTGTGTTCTTGCTTCTTGTTTGTGGAAATACATTTATAATTAGAACTAAAACTTCCAGGAATATTAAAATTAAATATATTCTAAACTCGCCGTCCGATGCATTTTAATTACCAATTGGAGTACAAATAAATCCTCATCTTTCTGTGAATATATAAAATAGGACATACGTAATTACCTTATAATTAAATATGATTACTTACCCTTAGCAACAAACTTGTGAATTCAGTGAGACTGGTACCTACGTGTAGTCCCTTGGACTCAGACAATTTTGTTTCAATTATTACAGTTTTAATTTGTATTTCGTGTAAAGAACATTTAAATTTACGAGAAGTGATGACTCACGAAATTATTAATCATGATATATTTGTTCATAAGCTATCTAATAAGGGAATATCACGTGATAAATAATGGCTGAGTAAAATTATGCAAATCTGTAATTTAATGAATTTATCTTTATAATAAAAAAATTGAACTATAAAAATCAAATGAAAACTAATATAACTTTAGAACTCAAAATCAAGAACAAAAATGTTACTACCGCAAACCTAAAATTGACTGATACTTCTTTCTTTAGACATCGTTTTCTGTTACATGAACGCTCATGAAATCTTGCACACTTTTTTTTGTCCTTTCCCGTATTAGTATTTTGAATTCGAAGTTTCTCTTCTTCAGTTTGTTCGTTCGTTATCGTCTTCTTTCTTTATTATCGATTCTAGGCAAGATTGTCCACTTGATGAGTCACGGTTACTTTCTATTTGATGATCCGTAAATACACTCTCCCAATCAGTTCATTTTCTCTGCCCGTTGCCGAATATTTTCTTCAGAATCATGATAATTAATATTCACACACTCTCTGAACGATCAAGACATGTTTTTCTGTTCATTGCACTTTCTTCAGAAGCACCACAAAACAAACTACTAACTGGCAAACTACCCACAGTGAATGGAACACTGTTACTTACGTGAAGTCCCTAGGTCTCCTGTGCGCCAGTAAAGGCTAATAATTTCATTAAAAAACATTCTACAACAGTAAGGTCGCGAACCATTACTTAAAACTGTAGAAGGAAAATGTACAAGAAGAATCGAAATTTTAAAAAATCCTCAATGCAGATATTCGAAGATTCGTGTAGTCTGAGAAATCCCCGGGATCCCAAGTCGGAAGTTAAGGGTTACTTTAGAATTGAAATCGAATTGTTTCAGTGTGTGTTTTATTACGAATTAACATTTTTTCTACTAATTTGGTCATTATGTAATTAAATGTGTTACTAATACGCTTTGAGGCAATAAATAATTTTGTTGTAAAAATTAATGTTATTTGAAAGCGTTCAATTCTAGTCGGTATAATTAGTAAACAAAACCAGCAGCAAAAATTCAATTGTTTCTTTCCAAAATTCTCAGTAACATTTATTAAATAAAAATCAGAATGAAGAAACTAATAGTAAATAAATTGAGGATTTCTATGTGTTTAAGACAATAGCATATACTTAGACGTATGTCCAAAAAATCATTTAGATCTTATTAGGTTCAGTAAACTTCATTCTGCGAGTTTTATTTAGAACTTCAAAATAAGTGTGTTTCCAGTACATCAAAAACATGTGATGTTGATCCCAGTGAGGCATATTTTATTCTTGTTCAAGACAGGCCGCATTCACAGTTGTTCACCCACATTCACTCACTCACTCACTTCACCCAAAGTCATCGTTCTCAGAATGTGCGAAGTTGAATTTATTGTTATCTTTACACATTCCTTTAAAACGCATTGTTTGATATTGACCAATACTTTTATTCCTCACGATGTCTTTGTGCATCCAGAATTATACATTAGATGAAAATTAGATAAATTATCAAGTATATGGCCATTGCCAATATATGTTATCTTTGATGAATTGTATATTCATTACTGGTATGTTCATGTATTTAGTCAACGTATCTACCATTTTGTAAATATTAAAAAAGTCGTTAATAACGGGTGTTATTATTTGAACCACGAGAAAGAAGTGTTATTTTCGCAATTGATTGGCGCATGCACAAATAGTAAGATTTTAATATTATGTGACAGAAATATTTTTTTTTCTTAATAATTAGCGTTGTCAAGCCATTAATTCTTTTGTGGAGTTTGACGATCTTTACAAAGTGTCATATACAACTAAAATCACATAAAATTTAAGGTTTTTCAATTTTAGTAAAATTGTGAACTTATCTGTAACTTTTATCACAGATTATAGGTTTTGTTTTAAAATTGATCTTTGTTAAGAAATTGATGAAAATAATTGAACTTGCATTTTTTCTTTCCTTTTTTATAATTTTCATTTTCATTAAAGCCTTAGGTAATATTTTCTTGAAATGGATGGATGATTCTGCAATTTTCGATTAATTGAACGGCTGGAAAAGCTCTAGTGTGTATTTACTCGCTGTTCAAACGTTGGAGCTCCTCCGCGTCAGGTAATTTAGCGTAAGAAGAAGAGCGCCTGGCGGGCGCGTGGGATGCGGTGCGCAGATGCGTGTGATGTGAAGCGTGCGTTGGTGTCTCACGCGGCGGCATTTAAAAGCGCCCGACGACTACACCTCGCTTCACTCGTCGCTTGTCAGTCACTTCTCGTCGCCACGCGCAGCCAGGCCTCCAAGTCGGTTCGTGTTCCCCCACGTGTTCTAGCCCAGAGATGGTTATGCGCAGTGCGCTGATCACTTGTCAATCAAAGTAGCGCCATAGCGCGAGATGTTCAATTTTACTCATAATGTCTTCCCTTCTGTGGAGACAGGGTTTACTGGCCTTCATGTTGTGGTGTTGGACAGAGATTTTGGAGTCTTGTCCCTTACCGTAACGAATTGACAATTACTTCGTAGCTCAAAGGTGAATGACGCGTTTTGATTAATTAAAAAAGTACTTTGGCGTAAAATACTTTGGAAAATATGCGTTGGACAAGCTCAAGGTTATTTTATTTTAATCGCGTAGACCGAAGGCCGTGCCTCGGTATGAACTTCAAAACACATAGCGAAGCGTTCAGCTTAAGAATTAAGAAAAAATACTTTTGAATAAAAATAAAGTGAAAATTGTGCGTTGGAGAGTCTCAGATATGTTTTGTGTTAAATGTGTTAAAGGCGAAGTTCCGAGCGGTGCCTCGAAATTAAACACGCAAAATGAAGCGTCAATTCGCCTTAAAAGTTTGTGGTTATAAAAAGACGTCATTCCGCTTGTGGGGGCATGTATTCGTTCTCAATATCTTCCCTGAAGTGAGGCGATTTTTTCACATTTGTTATGGAGGATAATATGTTAAAATGGAGAATGTGTCAATCCTATGTTTTGTTATTTTTTTCTTTCTCTGCTCGACTCGGGCGACGGTTATCAGGACCGCAGTTAACTCCAAACTATGTCCTAGGCCACAGTATTCTTGCGAGAAAATGTTAGAAGAGAAAATGTTAACAAGCGCGTTCGTTGTATTTCCAGAACGTAAAGTTATAAAAACACAAAGAAATTAATTTTCATTCAACAGTCGGTAATCGTGACTAAAAATTGTTCCTTGAATTCAACTGGCATCTCTCATCCAACATAGGAAGTATATGCGTTGTAATAAGATGTGTTTTCGATCGACGTCTAATTTCACCATTCTTCCGAGAATATTAATTTTTCGTTTGAATGGCCATTGAACAGTTTTTAATAGACGTGGCAATGCCCAGCCAAGGGTTGCTTCAAAGACACCGGTTCATTTCACTAACTGCTACCCTGTTATGTGTAGGAGTTACATATACGATATTGATACATTATATTGAAACAATATTAACCATTGGACAAATATATGGTTAGTCAAGACTGAGCAAAATGCATTAACACGCTTCATTTCTTTAAGACCTTCGGATAATTTTTATTCAGAGCAACCGCATTTGAGCTTCTCTTTTGAATATTCTTAAGGTACAAAGACAAAAACATGATGAACGTCGGTTTTCCTTCTTATCTGCAAATCTCATGAACCTGAAAATAGCTTCTCGAAAGAATCAAACTTTAGAAAAAAAGAAATATTACTATTAGATGACAAAATATTATGGTAACGTTAATTCTTACTAGTAACAGACATTTCGTTAATTATGTTGTTTAGGCTATCCGGGACGAGCAGCGTCAGTGACATGGTGGCTAAGTATTGTGGCCTTCAGAGCGTACTGCTGCAGTAGGCCACTATACGCTGACCGAAACATTAGCCACCATGTCAGTGACGCGGCTCGTCCCGGATAGCCTAGACGAACTCCGGCCGCGGAAGCCTACGCTACCATTTCGTTAATTAGTTCACCGGCGACAATGAATAGTTTCATTTCCTTGGCGCCATAGTTTTCCAGCTTTATAACGCCTGTGTGTATGCGTTATAGTCGGTGGTGTTGTAAGTCAGCGTCCAGAGGCGTGTCTGGGAGCGTAAAAGGTAGATGGAACGGAACGGGACGAAGTGGCACGGGTGGGAGCGTGGCGGGACGGAGCGTGGAGGGGCGGAGCGTGGCGGGACGGAGCGTGGCGGGACGGAGCGTGGCGGGACGGAGCGTGGCGGGACGGAGCGTGGTGGACGGAACGGGGCGGATCGGCGCGGATCGGCGTGGGGCGGGTCGGCGCGGCGAGACGGAGATAAGGATTACGCGAAGTACCTCGTGATTCCTTTCTTTCCCACGCTGAGTGGCGCTCGTCGGTGGCTGTGTGGTACGGGGTCCATTAATTATCGGTAGCGCTGGCGAGTTGCCCAGTGTGGCCACCTAACGCGATCCAGCGGTTGCAGGAGGTCCGGGCGTCGATGCAGATAAAACTGAAGATGAAGTTGGCTGCTGCACAGTTAGCCATGTAGGTCGACAACTAAGTGCTGAGAAACAGGTGGTAAAGGGAACGGCTGTCGGAATTCCTCCTAGCACCAGCCCTTCGCGGCGCTTGCGAGAATACAGAAAGAGAATGCTTAAAACGAAGGGAATATAAGAACTCATACATAATAATACGCACGAGTTATTGAAGAAAAAAAAAAGTAAAATGTATAAACTCGTACTTTATAATTCACGATGCAATGTTCACTTCGATGTCTTCTAATTGCCCTAAATTTGTGATAATATTGTGAATCTTCATGTTTTTATGTGACACCGAATATCTTGATTTATTTTTGCACGTCTGATTAATTCTGTCTATAGTGAAAACATGCTTAGGTTATTGTTCCGTGGTACCTACACCCATGGAAATTCAGTTCTCGTTGCTAATACGCTGGGACCTTATCTCATATGTAATGTACAGACTAAATTTGCCAAAATTGGTTACTCTTTGACATTTAGTTTTGTAAATAATTAACGTTAATCTTTGGACTATGCGCTTGTGGTCGTGTATCATGTGCAAATTCCAAGTGGGCAAACGGCTTCACCTAGCCACTTCTCTGGAAAACGCAATTGGTAACACAATCCGAGAAACTCCGAAAGCGAGCAATAGGCAATATGCACGCGAGGTCAGAACATCACAGTCCCTCGTCTGGCGGACAATTCTTGCAGAGAGATTACATTTCCATTTCCAACGGGTACAGTATTTGCGCAGTAGAGACTTATAAAGTTTCTTTCAATTTTCTATGCGCAAATCCAAAGAAAACCGGGAAAGTGTGTTCTTTGGTCAGATAAAGTGTGTTTTACAAGAACTGGAACAATTAATGTGCTCTTTTTGCTGGTCAAGGCGAGAAAATCCGCATGTGTCACGTAGAATGGCTCACCAAGAGTGATTCTCTGTTGGATGTGTCGGTTGGCATTGTGGATGAATTTATCTTCGTTCCTCACTTCTTACCCCACTGTTAAAGAGGTATTCAGTATCGGAATTTTATTACTCCAAACGCCTTTGGAGGTGGGGGTTAATGAAAAACCGCGTTTATGCTACGGAAGTCGAGGATCGTGATGACCTTCGGCGCATTGAAAGCGTGATAAAAAAGGTAGCACAACACGTCAACGTTGTTCGCGTCACGGACGCGTCACTTGCGTTCACGCACAAGGAGGCTATTTTCAGCACTTGTAAAGAACCTTGTTACACGAGGTGCAAGTGCGAATTTTTGGCTGTATAGAAAATATGATAAAATATCCTAAATTTCCCTTAAATAATAGTATTTTCTCTGTCCTTTCATATTCATTAGATAAGTAGGCAATAATAGCCACAGGGAACAATATTTAATGTAATATTTATGCTACTTTTTTTGTAAAATAACCAATGACAAAAGCCTTTTTTTCGAAATTTTGGATAGGGGTTATACTATTTCCTTTCGTACTCGGGAATAACTTAGTTTACTCTAACACCGAGTCCTGTATGAGCAACGAGAACTGAATCACCGTGTATACCTACTTGTATATCACCTTTCACCTCCATCCGCCGCACAGGGCTGAGGGGCAAAATGGCCCTGAGGAAGGTGTTCTGGGAGTTGTAAAACGGAACTGAGATGTCGTTCGCAAATAAAAAACGTTGCGAATGCTCACAAGATCACTAACATCAATTGGCTGTTTTGCTCGCTGCCCTCCGCTTTATACATCCAACTCCACTTCCGCTGCTAGTGTTCATTCTTGAGCTTTCGGCAACCACCAAATCATACGAGAATGCCTGGCCCTGTTATAGCACCACTAGTTTGATATGCAAAAATAATGATAATATTAATAATAAAATTGAAAAAAATAAAAAATTGAGAAGCGTTAAACAACTAATCCAGCCGTCCCACAAGAGAAAGATGCCCTCCTACCTCTTACCTACCTTGCGCCGTTGAGATAATTCTGCCCACGCACTGGGTTGGCGTAGCGTGGGGGTGGGGGATTTATATTTTTCCAAATTTCACTTTTCGACGTGCTTATTTATCCGCTTTGATTCAGTTAGCATGCCACCATCCCGCTGTAACCCCACATTTAAAAAAAAAAATTCCGGAAACTGGTAAAAAAATTGAAAAAATGACTTTTGGCGTCTTGTTTTTGAAAAAACCTTCACCGCGTAATTTCTATATTTAAACGAATCACATGCCGTTTACAGATCTAAAATCAGTCTATTTGTTCAGACGTTATCAGTAATTTTTGTTTGTTTTGGTGCTGCCACGTGGTGGTGACAACTCGAACTAGTGTATATTTAGCCTAAGGAAAGATCATCGAAGGGGTACACGTCGAATCCGCCGGCTGTTGGAGGCAGCACGTGAGGTCAAACCTTAAGGCGCGCCTGAGCCATCGCCATCAACGGAAGGCCACCGCCGCCCTTTGGCATGCGATTGGATGCCGCCCCCAAGGGTCACGCTTCGACTACCGACGGGGGTAACTCTTCTCCTTCCCCCGACATTTTTTGTGTTATCATTTGCTTTATATTTTCAATAATTAATGTTAATAATATTTGAGGCTACAATTGACTGGTCAACTGGTGTTCATAAGTTGCGCGCGGCGATGGTGTAACGGTTAGCGTACCGGACTGTTATACCCAAGTTCGCGGGTTCAAACCCGATGGAAGGACCAAAGGGCGACCCGAAGGGCGAAAAAGTCCTTCGTACACCTTCCTTCGGAGGGGAAGTAAAGCCAGCTGTCCCATGTTAGTAGATTTCCTTGCATGTAAAAGATCCTCAAGCCTAAATGACGCCTCTGAGCTAAATTCAAATCGCCTGTTTCTCCTCCTTCTACCTCCTTTCCCTGCTAGTTGGTGAAAGGAGCGTAGCGAAATTTGCATGGTCAGACGGAAGAGCAGGCCTCATGGTTTGAGTCTCGCCACGAAAAATAAGGCAGTAATTCAATTCAATTCAATTCAATTCATAAGTCTACCGATTAGGTATCCACTCATCTACAGCTCCAACATGAAAGTCAATAAAGAAAATACTACTCATTGAAGGAAACTACAACTAAAGTATCAAAATACAGTACAGTGCAAGAGCTTAACTTACTATACTTACCCAAAGTACAGCAAGAGTACTTGGAGTAAGTATATCCACTTACACAAACTCTAGCTTGATATTCTCATGCATGCACGTGTTTATCATACATACTTCTGTCAACCGATGTTTTCGAATGCCGACGAAAGAGTTCGCTCCGGTTCACTGTGGCCATTTTCGTGGTGAGAACACTTAAATTTTAATCTTCATCCCTGGAAATTATTTTGCTGTTGGTGTGAGCGATGACTCTTCGAGCTGTCATCTTCAGTTACAAAAAACAAAACATCATCCGTAGAGTAGGAGTACCGCAAGAGGTCGAGGGAATAAAACAGTGTTTGCCAACTGGAGAAAAAGACGTCAGGGCGTGAGCAGGTGCTCGGAGAAGCAGTGCGAGCGAAGTGTGACAGGAGGCATCGACGAACTGCGGTTGTGTAGAGAGCACAACACTCCGACCGCCTTTAGACTTTAATGCCGCCGAAAGACATTAAGTAAATTACGTTTTAAAAATCCTTAAAAAATGTCTTTGTGTGTTAAATAAATTATTCTCATGAACTAAACTAAATGTAGTTCTACAAAAAGTTGTAAACTATATAATCATTGTTTGGGTAAAAGTATTTGTTTGAAAATCGATGGGCAGCTCTGACTTTTTTTTTCTTTTTATCTTAAATATTTATCATGCCCTTGAAAGCTACTATTATCAGAGACTGAGTGTTTGTTAAACAAACGGGAAATATTAATGAAATTTATCTCTTAAAAACAAAAAGTGTGCATTTATCACCCATCAAATACATTGTTATTAATGTTATTTGAAGTATAAATATGAAAGGGAATTCCATGACTTCTTCCATAGAAGATTCTGATAATTCGGTATTTATTGTGCAAACATGGTTTTATGTTGAGTTTCATTATATTTTTACATTTTAAATTAATATTAATGTTCGTTATATGAAAGACAACCACATTCCTCAGTTGAGCTTCATGGCTTCTTATTAACACGTTGAAAAAATGGACCGAAATGAAGAAGCCATTGGAATATTTTTAGATCTTTCGAAAGCTTTTGACGTTACTGACTACAACATCTTGCTATCTACTCTAAAATTACTTTCTTATGGAATTCGTGGTATTGCCGTAGATTGGATAACATCGTACCTTAAACATGGATCTCAAAGAGTAGTAACTGGCACGAAAGGACATTATTATTCCAATTCCTTACCAATTGAATACGGATCCCGCCTGGTTCGATCTTACATCTTATTTGCTTTCTGTTATACATAAAAGATATGCCCTCGTCTATTAAAAACGAAAGAACAGCTCTGTTTATCGATGGCACAAATGTTCATTGCAAAAGAGAACAAATAAATAGTACGATTTAAGAAGTTTTAAATTGATTTTGTAATAACAAATTAATAGTTAACGAAGGAAAAACAATTTTAATGCATTTTTCCATTTCAAATCAGCAATCGCATGCTCCATTGAAAATGAACAATATGCAATTAGCTGATGTTAAGGTTACATTATTTCTAGGTTTCTCAATTCAGTCAAACCCCAAGCAGAATTTACATATAACATTATTAAACAATAAATTAATTTCATTATGTTACGCATTCAGAATTCTTTCAAATTCTGTCAGCCTCGCTTCGTGCAGCTCGTTGCGTGTATTTTGAAAATGTGCATTCCCGCCTGAGATACGGTGTAATATTGTGTGGAAGCTCATCATGTAGTAGCTCACCTTTAGATTGCGAAATAAAATTATTAGAATAATGAAAAATGCCATCCGCATGATCCCTGCAAGTCTCTTTTCATTGAGCCTGGAATCTTACCGTTGCCTTGCCAATTTATTTACGAATCTGTAATATTTATCAAAACTGACTGACTTAAAGGTGGGAATATATTTTCATGTCAATAAATTGTTGATACCAGACAACATCCTTTATTTATCATTCTTAAATAATAGAAGGTATCTACTTCACCAGCGATCTAATTAACATGAATGTTACTTTACAATGCATTGCAAGGGGATATTAAACAATTGAAGTCGGTACACAAATTTAAGTTAAAAGTAAAATATTTTCTGCTGCGTAACTGGTTTTATACAATTAAATACTATACTGATCATCAAAAATGAAAAATGTTTATTTTAACAAAACAGTGATATATAATGAGTTAGTTTACATTTGTATTGTATATTTTTTTTAAAGACTTAATATGCTTGTATGTAACAAGTCGTGTACTTCTGCTTCCGGATCAATGACATGTCGATCAGGTTTTTGGCCCCATTTCCGTGATCCATTGAGCAAATGCTGAGATGGCTCCTTGTTTTGCTTCTGGATGTAAATGTAGATTCGCTATGCACTCGTTTTGTTGAACTCTCCTTTTGCTTGGAGTGGTAGGTAGAGGTAAGAGTATATTGTTAGCAATGCAGAAAAAACAAATCTGCAGTTTGTTTACCATTGCAAATAAGCTTCTTTAACTCCAGAACGAAAATGTCTAGTTTTTCAAATGTTGCTAATCTCCTGCTTATTTTCAATTTTATTTTTCTCTATTATTTTGTTCCTTTTAACTTTTACTCATTATTCAACTATTTATAGTTAAAGTAATAGGAAGGAATTCTGGAACTGAAGAAAACTTGCTCTTCTATCTCATTCGTCACTCTTTTTATTGCTTTTTGACTAAATAAATCTAAATGTAAAATTTCGAGATAAATGTTTGTGTTTTAACAATCAAGATATTTTGACAATTTTCAGTCCCTTGATAATATTACCTTTTTTCCTGTTCTTTATGTTTTCATAGCGTTCTGGTTCTCGTATTTCTTGATTTACGAATGGGAAAAGTAACACAGCACTGGCATTAATTAAGTAGCCCCTATTTACCTCTAGGGATCATATAAAATCAACATTGAGAAAATAATAACGCTGTTAATGATCACATTAATCAAAAGATAATTATTAAGGTGTTGCCTAAATAACATGCAGTAATTGTGCTATTAAAGAATTTATATTCTTTAATGTGATGTTCTATTAAAGAAATAGTGCAGTTCCTGGACCAAGTAACTTCTTTCATTATTTTGGGTTTTTGTACGTTTAACTCAAGTATGTAAAGTAGCGAAAACTTTTTCGCAATACCAACACATTTGTTTTCAAACACTACTTTTATCTGAATGTAAGGTAGTAAAGAAGACAAAATGAAAACTTTTGCAGAAACATTTCATTAAGATATTTAAATAAATTGGAAATTAACTTGAAATCAAACTTATAGGGAGGTAAAGGAAGGGTAAGCAGGGGTAATATAAGGCATAAATTAATCCTTCAAGTTTGTAGCATGTAAATATATATTTGAACTATAAGTTACAAAAATACTTGTTAATCCACTGCTTAAAGCCTGGCGTTAACTCGGGCTCCATAATCTCAGCCGAATTTGATGCTCACTTTCGGAACGAAGGCGCCAAAAACCTGTGAACAAAAGACTTCCGTAAATTGATCGCCCAACTAGCGTTTCTCTAATTTCTCTATATTTAATTTTTATTTCCTTTGCTAATAAATGAACCGAAAATTGTTCATTGAAAAAGGTTACCCGAAAAGTCTTATTAACATTGGCACAGAATTGTTAAAAAGAATCCAGATAATAAATGGTGAACATCAATTTTCCGCCTCTCTTCCGACTTTCACAGTCGTATTTTTAAGATAAAAAATGTTACAATATATATGATGGAATGTTTTTACTCACATTTCCAAAACAACGTATGTTTACAAAACACATGATCTGATTATAATATTTCCAGGGAATAATTTCAGTAAGAATTTTCCTTACGATGGTATAAAACTAATATATAAGGTGTGTACCTAATTTGCAAAATGCCTCGATGATTTTTACCATTTCCAGGTGTCAGTGAAGCAAGAGGCCCAAAAAATCAGCCATAGTAATTGATAGCAAAAAGAACGTATTTTGCCATAATTAATAGAGATTAGTTAAATTATCCACAATTAAACGGGATTCTTCTACGTGTCGAAGTCGTATTTTTATTGCATCTTTATTGTGTCTAATGAAGAGAGAAAATTAATGTTTTGTTATATACGTTGGTAAACATGCACTTAGCCCCTTAACTAGCAATCATCTAAACAATGCTTTAAGAGAGTGTCCATAGTAACGGCCATTGGAATGCTCGAGTCCATTAAAAATATTTTAGAGGACTTGCGGGTTTAGATTTTAACAGGGTTCATAAAGTTTGAGCCAAATATGACGACACAAAACAGTTTTTGAGAATGTAAATAAAAAATGTTTTAAAAATAATTTCGGTACAGATATATTGAAATTAGTATGGTAGCATAATCTGTTCGTTAATGCCTCGAACACCCCCTTCCTTTCGCCAATGACAAAATAAATCGAAAGCTTTCTCATAAGCAGTTACAGATTTAGAAAGCATCAAAATAGAGCTTGCAGCTTCTTCTTCCTCCAGAATACAATCTGGTTCGAAAATATCTCCTGATACTTCGTAATTCCTGGACATTTTTTCTCAATCAGCTTGCATTGGCAGAAAAAGCATTCAACTATTTGATCACAAACAAAGCATCCAATACCACCAACCCTTGCTAAAGAAAATTGAGAGTAATGCCAATTCTTAACTTGTGCATGTGATAAAATATTATTTTCAATCAGCGATAAACTAGAAATAACAAAAATCAATGTATGTAACTCTACCTCTATTACTCTTTAAGAAGTCAACCGGAAGATTAACTACTCGGCTTTGCTATCGCTCCGTATCGCAGTTAACCTTCCGACTTTGTTCTTAAATACTCATTTAGGGGACTCGTGACATAAATAACTATTAAAAAATGATTTACAAAATTTCTTAAACAAATACAACCTATAAGAAATTTTAAATATTTCGTGTGAGAATTCTTTGTTTCTTATTATTTTTCCAAAGTACTACATGCTTTATTTTTCGGCACAGAAAATAGATCCTTGCTTGAAAAACAATCGTAGCGAAAAGTACAAAAAATATCATAGCACAAATTGAAATAATTGTTTATGGAGAAAAAATGCGATTAATAATATCCTAAAATACCTTCACACTCATACCGAAAGTATACTTACGATGGACAAACTAATCTAGCAGTGTCATAAGTAGTTGAATTGTAATGAATAACAATTCGCATAAAAGAGCTTTCTGTAATCAGTAAAAACCAGTGGTGCTACTGAATGGCAAGTACTGGTTAGTTTTCGAATTTCTTTGACCGTGACTAGTTTTTCAGTTTTTCGTCACTTCCCAAATTTCGTCGCACAAAATACATTTTTTCTCAATTTTGGATTTTTTCTCAATAAGGAAGAGTAATAGCTCGTTTTACGTGAACATTGTCGTGGAAAAAGGTTTAGTTGTTTTTGGAAACTGCCGTTTAAGCGTTTTATAAATTCATCATTTGAAGCTATTTTTTTATATAAATATTTTCAGTTTTCGAGAAACTTTATGGGGCAACATTTGCAATGAGTGTTGTCATTGTTGTCAACATTTGCAATGAATGTTGTTGAATGAATGTGGCATAAATGCAACAATGTTTACGAATTGCAGGTATTGTAAATATAAATGACAGGAGAGAGAAAATTACATTTGTGTAATTTAAAAAAAATGACAAAGAATTCAGCAAAATGGAGTTTTTTTTATCTCATTCAGATTAACGAAAAAACCCGGAACCGCTTTAGAGACATAGTTTTTAATATTTCCCATTTTTTATTAAAATTTCCATGGAAACTACTCAAATTTCCAAAAATTATTATAAACGGAAATGTGGTGGAAAAACTTATCATTAACGGAAAAACTACTTATGGAGAACAAATTTCATTTGAAAAAAAATCTCTACTTTCAATATTGTAGTATCAGGAAGAACAACAATCGGAGTTAACAATGAAAATCAATCCTATGCCATCTTAATGTATTTATCTCAATGCATGTATTTAATGTATTTGTGCAAAAAAAAACAACAACAAAAAATAAAAAAAAAAGAATTGATGTCGCAAACGCTTCATATAAAGTACCCACAAAATTTAAAGAAGGTTTTTTGAAAATCGGAGAGTCGAGTCGCTTCAGAGGGAACTAAGAAAGGAAGGAAGAACAGGGGGAACGGCTGGACGTTTGCCGTAAACCAATTTTTCGGTATCAAAGACACACATTGAGAATTGTGACCACACAACACCTAAAAGCAAGTAATTTAATTTCGAATTGCAACGAGATTTTTCCGCTTTTTCAGTACAATACGACTTTTCCTGTCGAAAAATTGCCGCTTTTGCCGCAACATTACATTACGTTCTCTATACAATGTACGAGTATATACATACGTAAACGAGAAAGAAAACTGGAGCCACAGATGGAAATGTTTTAGATTACTCTTTACATCAGTGTCACCATTTTTCTTAGTGTCGTTCGCCTGAGTAACGATGAAGCATTTGAGTGAACACCACGATGCAAATAATACATTGTGTTAAGCTTTATAGATCCAGTGAAGACTGAAACAGCCTGGGGGCCGAAAGAGTTATTACATCCCTCAATGACAATCGTTGCTGTACCTTGCCGGCGGTGGAGACAGCGGTTTTCACGCCCGTACCGATGTCCTCCGCCACCTTCAGGCCGGTCTGCACGCCAGTCTGAATGCCAGTCTGCACGCCATTGCCAATGTCCTGCGCTGCCTTCAGCCCGGTCTGCACGCCATTCTGAATACCAGTCTGAATGCCAGTGCCAATGTCCTGCGCTGCCTTCAGCCCGGTCTGTACGCCGGTCTGCACCTGCTGCGCGACGTCGCTCGCCACCTGCTGCGCGGCCTGTGCGGCCGCCTGCGC
>BOPP01000052.1:1712036-1746101 GCA_017312745.1 Gryllus bimaculatus | reverse complement strand
ACTCTTGTGTGCTGTTCTTCCTTCATGCTTTGCGATCGTATTTGACTGCGTGAAGCCATGACGCATATGGGAGGTGATTGCGGACAATGTGCGTTACTTATCGGGCTATATTCGGGACGAAAGAGTCAATATAATCGTATTATGCAATCCAATGTTTTGCGGCTACGACTCATTAATAACTCTTTTATTCAGAGCATTACTGTGTGAAACTGACAGTCAGTTGTGTTACATCGTTCCCCCATTCAGTGAGTTCACTAGAATGTAATAAATAATTATTTCTCTGCTCTCCGCTGAAAATATCAGGCATTTATATTCCGCATAATGTATTTTCCTTTAGCGTCTTCGTTATTGTTATGGTTTTGTGTTTTACATTTTTAGCATACATTCCAATTTCGTTGCTGAATAATTGAGCACTCAATTCAATTTATAATTAACTGTATTCACAAATCGAAAATAATACACATTTATTCTAACTTGTAGTTTTGGTAATTAGGTGAAATTGACGTAAAAAGTGAATAAGTTGAAGTTTGTATTTCATTGCAGTTGGCACAAGCGACGCGTGTTTTATACTAATTTCTTTTTTGAAAAAAAAAATATTACTGAATATCAGTTGCATTAATTAATTTTGCAAGACGTTTGCTTTTAGGGTTTACACGCTTGCAGCTCCAGAGATAATAAAAGTATGTTAACTGATAAACTTCCGGGCAAATTACTGTTAGCAACGTAACATTAAGATAAGGTGTATATTAATAACTAATGGTTCCCTAGTATAAAAAATGCTGCTGAACAAAACCACACAAAACGGTTTTCCCGAAAAGCACGCTACTCAAGAACAAGAAATAAAAATACTTTCGTAAAACCCTGAAATAAATTCAATAGTTTAAGAAGAAACAGTCTTCACGAATTCTACTATAAAATGATATAGCACTCTTATAAACGAATACAAAAGATAACAGTTGTTTACATGCCAGTATTATAAAAAATGTTGCTGTTTCCAAACGCAACACGAGAATAGCAAATATTTAAATGACCTTTTGAAGCTTTGTTGTCGCATGATCGCAGATGTTAACAGTCACGTACGTAATATAATAATTCGTCCTGTATGCGCAGTATGAGAACAGGTAAAATAACAGAATCAATTAACTGCATTAATAGGTCAAAATCGAAAGTGTTTTATTGTTATTTTATTTTCCGTAGTTCCTGAACATATCACGTTACTCATTGACACTTCGCTCATGGCATACGACAGCAGTAGTTTTCTTCCTATTTCTGGGTGCCGGATGGACGAGCTCATTTAGGCAGTAGTGCCGATGGGAATTAGTAACCGAACGATCTCGAGTTCGAGTCCTGCCTCGGCCATGGTGGTATTTGTGTTCGGCGTTTCACCCCCTATCATCACGATATCACCCCCTACCATCATCTATCAGACTTTATCAAGTCCACTCCACAGTTACCACACCGTTAAATGCAATAGTGGTAGCTAATGATTTAGATGTTGATGCGACCTTAAATAACAAAAAAGAAATATTATTACAATATAATCACATATATGGAGGGCAAATGTAATAAACAACCGGACATTGAATTCTTCATTCGACATTACATGAAAGTGATAATGATTTCGGAGATTTATAAGGAAATAGTTCTTGTCGAGTTTCTCTGCCCACAATTTTCTGAATGAATTAAAATGCGTTGGAGAATCCGCAGAACCTCTTTATTTGTGCCTTTTTTTTCTGCTAACCCTGTTACGTGCTGCAAAACATTGATATTTAAACAAAGTATTTGATGGTTTCGAATTTCACGTATTCTTGAAACTTCCTAAACCAAAACTTCCTTTATTTATTCTGATGTATCTTCTTAACCCCTATCCTCAAATATTTCAAAGAGAAAACATTTGAAGGTCACCGAACACACGTTATTCATAGGCTTGCTTTCATTCTCACTTTCCAAAACAAGCTATCAAATGAAAATAGATCTATGAATGTTTTTTTAAATCATCCCTGAGGGCTTCTTTTGATATCGCTTAATTATTTTGTTCTTCCGAACGCCATGACACCCCATAAACGTTTAAGCTACATTTTTAAATGATCAAAGTCTCACACAAAAATCTTCTGCAGTATGTGTATGTTTCGCGTAAACAGAAATCTTCCGTGTTATACCTCTTGCAGCCTTCAACCTCTTGCGCTACTTCATAATAAAATTGCCCATCTTCATCACGTGGCTTCTCGTTAACATCCCTGATGACGCGCGCCTGTTAATGCCCGGTGAAGTAAAGGAAACTTCGCCCGAGTTGAGAACTTGCGCGGCAAATCTTGTGGGCTGGATGCCTAGCTTCTGCAACCCGCATGGCATCCCAACGTGCGTTGCCAGCGCAGTTGCAAGAAGGTGGATTCAAAACGGTCGCATCTTTCGAATTTGTCCATGTCCTCTCGCTACATCTCTTCTCTGTTGCCTATCGCTTCGTACCCGTTGTCGCTGATGCCATGCAGTCGCTACGACCTTCGTAACTTCCGCCATTGTCTTAGACAGTAAAATCTTGGCTACTTCCACTTTCAACTCCACCTCTTCGCCCACTCTGCTTTCGCCTCCTCCTACGTCTTCTCACCGCGTTCTCTGAGACCCATCGTGCACTCCCGCATTTGCTCCACCTCGTTTCTCCCGCCGACGAACACTAGAATTCCGTAGCTTCTGATTATATTTATCCAATCTTCCCCAAACCTCTGAACGCACTCCCAACTCTACCCTGTTACAATCACCCATTCTTTTTCGCGCTGCCCCACGTCCGCTTTGGTCTCGTTTCCTATGTTCGCCATCAACCCCTCCCGTCTTTCTGCACTTGCTCGCCACCGCCCTCACGATTTACTCGTACTCATATACGGTGCCCAGGGAGGAAACAACGAAACTTCGAAAATGAAATCTTAAGTCAAGTTTAAACCTATGTTGTCTAATAAACTCTTTCGAGATTTCGAATGGCTGAGCTGCAACAAGAACTCAAACGTTGTTTGGAAAATAGCTTTGTATGCAGAAATTTGAATTTCAGAAACATATAAACACACCAGAAATATGTAAACTGTTATTATTGATAGTTGGTGATTCAAGGCGCTTCAACGGCAAAGGTCATTAGTCTGGTAAGTGTAGTGCATGTATTTTGCTCGAGATGTGGCGGTGATATTTCCCCGCTGGAGGGAGAGCTCCGGCGCTCACCCACCGTCGGCTAGAATGGTTTATCTATCCAGGTATCTCCCACCAGCGGGGTACCGTCTCAGCCCGGACAAGCCCTAAGTTCCCACCGGTTTCCATATGTAGGGTAGTACAGTGCATGTTAGTGTGTGTAAGTAAGAGGTGAGGCTGGATTAAAGATAAAGAAGGAAAGATCGCGAGCGGTCCGTGGCCCGTTTGTTCGGGTATTGCTCCGGCATTCACCTGGTGTTGATCGGAGAAACCGCGGAAAACTACCGATCAGAGCAGCCGGCCACTAGAATTCTCTTCCAGATAGTGATAGAATTCGACCTAGCTATGTAGCTAGTACCGAAAAT
The DNA here is from genome assembly GCA_017312745.1 of Gryllus bimaculatus. Lineage (NCBI taxonomy): Eukaryota > Metazoa > Arthropoda > Insecta > Orthoptera > Gryllidae > Gryllus > Gryllus bimaculatus. The sequence continues at coordinate 1,742,565 of BOPP01000052.1, read as the reverse complement.
CCTGCCACCGTCGAAACTCGAACGTAGGACCTCCCGGTCAGAGGCATTGCAGTGACATCAGTTGATGCCCTGAGCGATCTTTCCCAGGTCCATCGCTCTCACTTTGTTCACCGTCCTTGCTTCCACGCTCACTGCTCGACGCGCTTGCTTTGTCGCATCAAATTGCGCAAAAAAAAAAATCGCCTCCCGCCCACACACACACGCGCGTGCGCGCGCATGCGCGCAGCAACCCACCCACCGACACCCATACACATACACACACCTCACAAATACACACACCACACACACACACACACACCACACTCACATACACACTCCACACAAACATACACACACCACACACATACATATACACACACCACACACATATATACACACACACACCACACACACATATATACACACACACACCACACACACATACACACACCGCACACATATACACACATCACACACACCACGCACACCACACACACACACACACACTACACATATACACACGCCGTTTCGGCCGTGCATTCACTCCTGCTCCCGAGCGCCTCTGCAAGCGACGTGCTTTTGTTTGCGGCTTTCGCGGCTCCCTGTTCGCCCAGCATCACAGTTTCAGGGGGCTGCGGTTGCCTCATTAGTCAGCTTGTGCTTTAATGTGTCTGCAGAGGCAAGTTGGGAGCTCGACATTTTCTAGAATATTATTCATCGAGAGTCCTCCAAGCTTCATTAAGAAGTCTCATTTGTATTTCCGTTCCCCCTGTACATGAACCAATAGTTTTAGCTTTGTCACCACTGAATTGCATTTCAAGTTCTACGAGCAGTTTGTTGCACAACGTGTGGAGTGATTGAACACGATTCTTGAGAAGGAACATTGTTTTCTCGTCATATCATTTTATGTAAGCTGTGTCATTGATTTCGCTCTTGCAAATATCTGAACGTTGTTAGAGGAACGAAAAGGAATATTTAAAGCGGTTAGTTTGGGTATTTCATTATTCTCAAATTTATTCACGTGTACAAACTTTGTGATACTATTCTAAACCTTGATTTCTGTACGAAATTATTTTTATATATATCGCGTAATACTCGATAAAGAAATTTTTCTCCCCAAATTCGTTTTACCAAAATCCTTTTATGTTCTTATTAACTCTTCATTTTAGCCATATGCTTGATGAATTGTATTCTCCAGCGCGGTGCACATAGTGTATGTATGAAACAACGCTCGGCTGCGTACCTGAGAGAAGGTGTACTCTTCTCCTTTGCCACGGACATGAGTCTTGATTGTCGAGTATCTACTCTTATGACTTAACAAGTGAGCAGCATTATTTAAATATTTAAGAGTATTCTATTGATATTAAAAAGTCGTGAACGATTTTTTTGTTTCTTCAGTTCACGTCCAAACCCAGTATGACACATGTAATAAACATGGTTGAGAAAACACAAAATATTTTTGAATGCAATTGATTGCTGAAACCCCTTAGAAAACAACTAAGCCGTAGAAAATCGAACTGAAAGTAATCCTATAATACGTGATTCATAATACAATAAAAATTGATTCGATTTCCCTCTCATTCCCTTGAGGATCGCGAGTGCCTATTGTCGGTGCGTATTCTGGGACTCTGTTGGATGATGCACACCGTTTGTGCACTCTCTTTGGATCACGGTGTTTGCCGTGTTTGTGTAAAACCCGTTGTTTCAACTCAGTCCATGACCGCGTTTCGGAATAGCTAAAAGATAATTTTGTTTCTTTGTCCCATTCGTGCGTTGCGGTGCAATGGAATTCGTTGAAAGTGTATGTTTTTGTACAAAGTTGCTCTACCAAGCACGGTGCTGTGAACCGAATTGTTAATTAAGCGTGAGAAGTATATGACACACCACGTGGAGTTGTAAATTTCTTTATGAGAGTGTCTTTCTTTCTTGCGGGATTGAAGAGAAATTTACTGTAGCACGAAAACTTTATGGAGAGATAGATGACTAGTGTCGCTACCAATGAGTAGGGAATATGTTTCTAAAATAACTTATTATTTGGTTCAGGACTGGATAAATGTTTCTCTTCTTAGTGATGTCTGTAAGTAAAACACGGAAATTCATTACATTAGAAGACATCCTGAAACGAAATTGTTGGACCCGGAGTTATCTTTAATTTGTCAAGTCAAATGCACGTATTTAGTACTTTTATGGTTAGAAAACACACATTTGTGTATACTTAACTATAGAAAAACGACTTTTTTAAAAATCTATGCTTGTATCCCAGTGGTTCTTTTTCCAATTCCGTGTTTCAGCGGCAATCAGCTAAAAAATATTGTTGAAAGTGTCCCTTTAAAAGGGTTTTCCATAAATGCTATCTGATGGTGAAAAATTGTCCTGTTTTATCACTAACGATTCCTGGTTAGAGGCAAAAAGTTTAAATGTGGATGTAAAAATGTACTTTAAGAGACATATATCATTCCATGGTTTTATATATTGTTGTCGTGCGATTATGGGAGGTCAGTAGTACCCTGAAAATCAGTATAAACATCTGTAATGGCATCCCACGTTTTTCACCATCAACAATTCTTCGAAATTGGGATTTCTCAATAACCCATGGATCTGAAGGCGAATAAAAACCCCTTCTTTTAATTTTGCATCACTCGGTGAAATAAATTGTAATCAAAAGGATTGAAATCTTTCACATTCTTTGACCATTGCCTTTACGAAATTTTTCGTTTATCCTAATTTGATGTGGAGATAGTAAACTATTTTTATTGTCAACCAAGGGTTTGTGAGAAACTCCTTTTCCTTCAGACTTATAAATTTATCTACAGGACCTATATTTGGCTTTCCTAATGCTTTTCCCTTGCCTTTCTGTCCCAAGTACAGAGGAATCAGCAGTATTTTGTAAAACATGCCCCTCCATTCCTAAGAGAATGCCTAATTATTTGAGATTAGATCAGATTTACAATTGAAGTTTGTTATAATCGAGCAAATTAACATTTTCATAAATTTCTTTTATTTGTGCTGCACGGGGAACTGATATAGATGGTTTTACATCTCTATTACAGTTCGTGTAATATTGTTGCTCTTGCTTTTGAAGCGCCTAAGAGTAGTCGTCAATCTCTCGAAATGTTTCTACCCCCAACGTTCTCATTGTGGTTTTGTGGTTTTGATATTGAAGTAAACTAATGTACCACAAATAAAAAAGAAGAAAGATCTTACAATCTTGATTGCAATCTCTAACGAAGTCATTGCGGTGTGGTCTTCCTTTCCGACAGAAAGTCGAATGCTTCCTCATTAGAAATTACTTCTTCCTGAGAATCACCTTTTTCCCTAAAGTGACCGTTGTAATTGTGGCACAGGGACAGGGATTGAGGCATCGTGTTCTCCTGGTGTAATTGCGTAAGAAATGTTAGGATATTTGAGATTAAGTTTTGATTCCGTGGGAACTTCGCTATGATCGTTACACAAAAAGTAAGTAAGATAATCTAGGTCTCGCCATATCAGGGGCGCACTGAATGTCGTGGGAGGATGTGTATCCTATAACTATCCTCTAGTCCACCCACCAATATCGTGAGCATCTACTGCAACACAAATGGTATGCCCACGGATTATCCTAATCTCCAACTTTACAATTAAACCAAAATTCGTAAGGTTTTTTCACTATCAGTGTAAGTGCACTAGTCTGTAATTTGGTCACAGCAAAAACGTAACAAAAGAGACGTGGCGAATTTACACCTATTGGAAACTATTCACATTCACAAATAATATCAACACACAAAATTGTAATGGAAGGCTGTCACACTTTTGAAGTATATTAATGTTAAATAAAGTATTCTCCCACGAAGAACAAGACCTAAACAACACTCGACAGGAAACGAGTATTACTGCAGTGTAGCCTACCTCATTCCATGCCTCTTGAATCTTTGAAAGAGAAATGTAAACAAAAGTGAAACTCTCATGTTTCCTATTCGGTAGTATGCTCATTGTGATATGACATAGAAGCAGCACCAACGCCGTGTTAACTCACGAGAAAAATCCGCGTTTAACATTCAATACCGAGAAATCATAAAAGAAGGGAAACGTTTCCTGATGGTTTTAATTGAAGTTCATTTACGTATTCTGGGTATATAAGTTTATTACTATAATGCGATTTTAAATTCCTGCAAATTTCATTGTTTCTCTGTGTTATCACGAAGATTGCTATCCGAAACTTGTACATTTGAAATATACAAAAACAATCAATGGATTAGTGTTTTTTAAAGTTTCAATAGTATTAGCGTTCTCAATTTCGACTTACATTATTGAACTATGAATGCGCATTGAATGCCTGTCTGGGTTAATAAAAAATTTCACACATCCACAAAAGCTTTAATATCAACGGCTTCGAAATGCAAATCGGAAAATGCTCTTTTGACACGTAAATCAAGAATTAAACGAATTTTTATTATTCACTTTTAATTGAAAATCAACCAGCTTATATCAAAACTTCCAGGAAATAACCACCCCCCATTTGATAGAAAATGCGTCATCAACAGATTAATGCATTATCTAACGCTAATAATGGGACTTGTAGTGCAATGTTAAAATCCGAACCCGTTCCATGTGCTGCCTCATAACCGCCGACAAACTCCATTTTGGAGACAACTCACTTCCAATTTTTCCCGCAGTTGTTCAAACAATGACGACATCCATTTGTTTTCCTCGCACCTGCGTCGTTCTTTAGCCTTTATGCATTATTGATCGGCTACTGCTCGAAGCCGCCGGGCAGTGTGTTTCGGTCAAGCCTGCGCGTTTCCAATCGATGGAGAGAATTGTGTATTTTGGAGTGAATAATGACTCCCTGGGTTGAAGGCGGGGTTGACCTAGTTTCTGCGTGGGCGGGTGACAATCGAAAGCCTCCGTGGATGCATTTTGGGCTCGTGGAGAGAGCGCTGTGTGCTTTCACAGCTCCTCTTAGAATCGGGAAACTCATTACCAGGACATTTAAAAAGAGTTCGGAGCCAACCCTCCTTCCCCACTCGTGCGAGAAGGTTTTGAAGTGTAGCAGTCCGGAGGTACTTGGTTGGTCAATGTACGACTTTTTTTGAAATTTTATGTATTGTTTTCTGTTGGAAGCAAAAGAACAAGAAATTGAAAATTACTACCCGAAAATTCCGTGTAATGGGAATTAGAAAAGTATTGTATTTCCGTTGAAAATATCTTAATTAATTGTTAAAAAACGTGCAGTTCTCACGTAAATAACGTGCATATTGGGAGATATCAGCGGGTGATGGGTTAAGTTATAGTCCGTTCAAACGCGGTTATTTGAATTGCTCGTTTACAGGTAATCGATTTTCCATATCTTTTTGTGTGAAATATTGACGACTGTGTTGTAGAGCATGGTCTTGTTCTGTGAGATCCATCATCGGCCGCCATCCATCATTTGTGCAACTGACGATCTTTGGCAAAATTAGCGAAGTTCGTCTTATTTGCTCAAATTTCAGACTTCTTGTAAACTATAATGGATTTATATTTTTTTGGTTGCTCATTACGACACTGAAGTAGATTTTTGGCGCGTATGTTAGTGATAAGATAATCAGCAGGTAAATTGTTTTTGAAGGGTTCTTCCGGCTATGAAATTTGGAAATTCCTATTGTACGTTTTGAGGCACTGCATCTCGATATCTTTCTTCAGAAAGAGGTTTTGTTCAATATATTCGATCTCGCTACTTGTCTTTCACGATTGGATTGTTTTCTGTGAGTAAAATACTACTACCTACTTTTATTTGAAGGTAACTAAATGAATGAAAACAAATTCTAAAATGTTCAGGTAGTACCGTCTGATTTTTGAAGCTCGATATAAAATAATTTTACTTTTAAATGTGAGTTTCTCTTTGCGCATATATTCACCTGTGGGGTTTCCTGTCTCGAAGATGCTGTTCGGGAAAAATCACGAAGGTTTAGTTTATAAAGAAATTGAGCTTTTTAGGCCAACAGATTTGATGATTATTGTTTTAAATGAAAGGTAGTGGGTCTTGGAAGTTTTATTGCTTTTTATTGGCAGAGTTTGTATAAAAACATTAAATTTTAATATCTTAAAATTAATAGATTTAATGCTTGTCTGCGTAATGTGCTCTTTACTTTGTGTGGCCGTATGAATTGCACTCCATCGGTCGGAAGCAGATGGCGTATAGCCGTGTAACGTGAGTAAGCCTGTGTAAATGTGCGGGTTTAGTTAGCGAAGCGAAGATAGAAAGTATTTTTTAATTTCGAAGATTGTGTGTTTTGAAATGCAGAAATTAATGAGAGTATATAAATGCGTGCCCAGCAAACGTTTGAAATATGTGTTCCTTTTAAAAAACACCATGATTGGAATATTACGTCTTTCAATTATGGTGAATATGACGATTTCCTGCCTCAGTTCTGTAAATATATATATATATATATATATATATATATATATATATATATATATNGTTGTTGTTGTTTGTTTGTTTTTTACGATGTAATCGCAAGTTGGAATTGTCAGTGATTTTCTTTTCTTTTCCCTCCTTTTACAGCAACATCCTGAAATCTTACATTTTTTCTTTTTTTAATCTTACTAATGCTTTAGATTTTAATTCATATACTAACATTTTCTCCCCGTCTTCCGAACACAATTTATCTCTGTATTCTTCTATCGTAAATTGATTACCTTTAATACTGTTCCGGGATTACGTATTTAAGCCCTGTATTTGTTTCTTAAGGAGTCTTGTAATATAGATATTTGTATATTTATTTAATTATCTGTTCACTGCTTTGAAGGATATTTTTAAACCATGGAGATTGATGGCGTTTCGTATGTTCTTGTTGCTTCATCACGTGGTGTGTTAGTGAATTCTGACCGCATAGTTTTTGCTTTTCGATACCGGGTGTTTCTGAATGTTACACGCAGCAGGTGCGGACAGATGCTCGAAGTTGCATTATGTTGAACTTTGCCTGCGGAAGTTGTGGAGTAGTTAATTGGAGAGCACACCGAAGTTAGGTGAGACGTAATGGACCTGAGCGTTGTTACGAAGAGAAGTGGGATGAGAGAATGAATACTCTATAGTGTGATAGGTTCAATATTCCTAGAAGAAAACAATAAAATTCTTGACAAATGAATAACATTTCTTTAGATAGCTATAAAACGTTGAACATAAACATACAAATATGAAACATAAAATGAAAATAATCTTTCACGATTAAAATATATCTTCAGTAAATACTGATCACGCTTACATGTTTCGAGGTAGTTACCTCAACCTCGTGTTCCCCAACCAACGTGGTACAAAGCTTGACTTTTTAAATGTAGATCCTAGACGGCACCATATTTTGCTCTATACTTATTGTGTTAATGTATTTAGTGTATATACATTTTTATTGTGGAAGATTACTTCTTTTTTTCTATCCATATGGATTTCTAAAAGATTTCTGCGGTAACTATCGAGTTTACGTGTGAATTTGATAATAATATTTCGGAACAATTTTTTGTGAAATAAGTGAAAATTCAAATTATGAAAACCGTTTCAATAAAAGTATTTTAGTGCTGAAACAAAAAACAGAAAATCCCTCGGAGATTGAAAACTTGTTCTTTCGGTTAGCGTTGCGAGCACGACTGCAAGTTGCTGGAAAACAAAGAGACGGACAGCAGGTAGCCCGCGGCGTGTCGCCTGCCAGGAAACGCGGTTTACAAGAAACTTCATCCGCAACTTGGAATTCGTGTTTTAATTTCATTTTCCTTCCCTTCTCGGGGCAGGTTCAGCTCCCGCATCCCTGAAAGCGACCTTCTGGTCTTTGGCAGAACAAAAAAACAAAAACAAAATTGCTTTGTGTGCGCGCAGTTTTCCAACTCATTTGCAAAGCCGTTTCATCCCTCTCGCGTGATGAATGGTGGCCTGTGGTGCTTTGCTAGTTTCCGCGCGACCGTCCGTCTGGTGTCGCGGAGAGCGAGTGGCGCCATCTACTTCACCCGCTGTTGGGGGCGCCGCGCCGCGCCGCGCGGCATGACCCTCCATTTTGTGGATGTCACAAACGCGCGCCCTCGCGCCGCCAGCAAGGGAATCGCCCGGCTTTCCCCCTATCCTCGATTTGCAGATAATCCCCGTTTATTTTCTTGCTACGCAGTAGAGAGAAAGTTGTGCAATGCTGCGCGAAAAAAACTACTAATTCTGGCCAGAAATTTCTTATTACAAGGCCCTGGTAAAGAAAATCTGGATAAACACAGTTGCTAAATTTAGAAGAAAAACAATTATCTTACAAGTGCTGTAGCCAGAATCCATATTTCGTCGGACCTTGATACCGAAGAAACAAATGACGGGAAATCGTCTGACTGTACGTCCGTCTGTGAACAATAATAGCGGCTAAACCGTTCAGCCGATTTTCTCCAAAATTGATATTCCCCAATCGATGTGACTGACGTCGCGTCCTCTTGAACTTGAAACCGATATTTTAATTTTTGGCGATTCTTTACATGAAGGCCCTAAGACATTAGCAAAATAAAGAAAGTAGCCCTCGTTTTTTATTAAATTTTGTTGGAGTTTGTTTTTCGTTTCCCGAGAATGCGTAGTCCGACTGCATCCCGCGGTCAGTGTGTTCTCACTAATCTCCTTTCACTTTTCTGTGCCCAAGAAGACATGGCCCGACAGCTTCCCGCGGTCAGTGTTCCCTTCCTCGCTTCCCAGCTAATCCCCTTTTGTTTTTCGTTTCCCAAGAAAGCATAGCCCGACTGCATCCCGCGGTCAATGTTTCTTCTCCCCCTTTCTCAGCTAATCCCCTTTCACTTTTCGTTGCCCGAGAAGACAGAGCCCGGCTGGGGAATCACCCGTTTTCATTCCGCGGTCAGTTTCCATCCTCGCTTCCCAGCTAATCGTCTTTCAGTTTTCATTATCTGAAAAGGCATAGCCCACTTCATCACGTTTTGTTCATTCGTTTTGGAAGAATTTATTTAAACATTTAGACATTTTAGAAAAATTTGCATTACTCGAACGCAGTTGAACATGACACAATCTTCGGAATTATGTATATAAACTCTGCGAGCTAAGAAGATGCTCGTGATAAGTTTTTGTTTGTTTCCGCGAACTTTTAAGTAGTGATTTTCAAGTGTTCATTTGGAAGTGTTCTGAAACGACATGCAAATGTTTCTTGAAGACGAAACATAGTGGATGAATAATAATCGATCATTGCGATTCTAAGCAGACTTCGAAAACCTAGAAAACAGTTTTTCATTTTAGGGAAAAAGAAACTATATGCAACCGGACTATGCATTTTTGGGGAGGTAAGTAAACCGCTTAGTAAGAGTTGACCGCGAGATGTAGTGGGTGTAAGCCCCCGCGTAATAGGAACCAAAGGGCACGTCTTACACATGCCAAATGATGCAGAGAGAGGAAGGAAGGGTGGGAGAAACAGAGGAGGGGAAGATAAGGGAAAACAGAGGGAAGTAAAAAAAAAAGATGAGAAAGAAATATATTCCTACTAGGAGGTACCAATATACATGTTTCTCAGATCTACATTTGTCACATTCAGAAACTGAAATTGAGCAGTATTTTTTTGTATGCAACCTGGTACATTATAAATGATGTCAGCTATAAGGAAGCGGCGATGATCCACATTGCAGTAACGATAGTTTCGTTGTAATCTATTTAGTATAATGATAAATGTAAATGTACTTGTAACTGAATTGGTATTCTCATTTAAGAAGTGATTAGAAATCTGAAGTTATCCCCTTATTGTCATACGCGAGTTCCTGATATTGTTTTACGACTTGGCAGAATGTTTGATGTCAATTTGGAGATTTAAAAATAACAAGATCATATCGGATTCAGAATTATTTACAAGGTTAAAAGCTTGAGCCCGAGGATTTCGATTATCGAGAACAAACGACTCCCAGATGTCCCGTTTGTAAGCGGGGCATTTGTAACAGAATCTAAGTTTAATCATTTTAAACCCAAAGAGAATCGGCAGCCTTCGCGGAGACTGTTTATGTACAAAACGGGCCGATCGCTTCAGAGGAAACTCGAGCGCTTGCAGGATTCCTAAAGTTGACCTGCACGCAGCCATTAGCGCAGAAATTCGTTAATTGCGCGAACGGGAATTCCGGAGGCTGTGCGGATGGCTTATTAAAGAGAATGTTGCATCTCTTCCGCACCAATCACGACGCAACAAAGGCCTTTTGTAGCCGAAGTAATTGTTTCCACTCTGCGAGTAATTGCGTTGCCAGTCGCGTCCCAAAGCAACAGCGCGCGGCCAGGTGACGGAGCATAAACGATTCCGAGCGCGTGTCGGCTCGTAAACAATTGACGTTGTTCGTCTGTTCCCCGTTCATCTGTTTGTCAGGCGAAAAAGGCTCTTTTCAACTTTTGAGCTCGCAGGAAACGTCTATATTAATCGGTTGAAAATGATAATGAGAACTCACTAACCTTACTGGATTCATACAAATGATATATTTCGGGTATACCAAGGACTACATATCTTTCAACAGACAAATCATTTTTCGGCTATGGAGTTTTAAATAACATTACAAAAAGAGCCACGTTTTGTTAAAATAGCCGAGATTTAGTTCAGTATTGTTAATGCAATTCATGTCTAATCAGTTGTAAAAGAATAATAACAGTGTTTAAAAATTATAAGAACTCGTTGATTGCTGTTTGCAGGTGATATACCGATGTGCTTTTATAACTAAATATTATTGTAGCGACCTAAACACTGAACCTGATACAACAACGAACATAGTAAATGGAAAATAAGTTAAGCACTCATTGTTATGGTAAGTCTTTAAGGCGAGCTGTGTGCGACCACTTTCGTTTTCCTTCTCAATTTGCCATTACCGACCGGGAAGTATTTTATTGCCCATAAGATCGCGAGTAAAACGCCAAACAGAAGCGAGGACGCTCATTCCGAAAGTTTACGAGACTATCGCAACGTTGAAAAGCCAGGCAGTTCCAACTAGTTACTCGTTTCCTGCCTGTTAACACAATACTGTTCGCTGGCGACCATTTGTTTCTCAATAATGATAAATCCTCAATTCTTGATAATTATAGGATATAATAGAATAAGAATAGAATTTAAAATATAATAGAATTGTTAAAATGTATATTGTTCGAGCTCCGCTTTCGCAGTTGCAAACATCGACTTCAACTTCAGGCCGACGTTGCCATGAAATGGCAAGGACTATACTACAGTATGCTATGCTCAGCTATGCTGTCCTATACTATACATATGATAGAAGCTTCGCTATATTCCTGTCTGAGAGTTGAAAGTGGGAGCATTTTTGACGTATTCAGTGATTGGGGATGCGGAGAAGTTTATGTATTTTATTTTAAGAAGTTTGTAATTTGTGAGGGGAAATAAATAGAAATCACATTTAGATATGTGTATGTTTTGTACCTCTTGAAAATACTGATAAAAGGGTTTCTGATGTCCATCATTCACCTCGCTATTCTAGTACTTCCTTTCCAGATCGGTACTATTGCTTAGTGTTTGTTCTATTAATTAATCACGTGAAGCATTGAACACCTAAAATTTTCGTGCCAATCTGAAAAACTAAATATATATTATAAAATTTTTAAGTATGTGATAAAATATGCCAAGCTTCGTCGGTTTCATTGAGATGGTTTAAAAATACCTTCCTTCTCCGTTGAATGTAAATTATTTTCTAATTTTGTGCATTAATTCTGTTGAGATATGCTTTTTTATTTTTGAAATAAGTTTTTCTAATTAATTTTAAAAATAATCAAGACATTATTTCCAACATAGTACATATTTTGTTTAGTTTTATAATGTAGTTAAAAATTAGATTTCTCTAGTCAACTCATACCATTCATATCATCTCTCAAGTAGTCATTAACAGGTTAAGTTAAATCGTTTTTGTGTTTTAACCTCGAGAGTAATCCTGCTCTCTTTCTTCTTAGATTACGCGACCCGTTTGTGGTGCATTTCCTTGATTGAATTGAGACCGAAAATAAGTGTTACAGGGGTAGAATTCGCAATTCCTAAAGTTTAATAGTTAGTAGTTGTTCATCCTATTTGCATAAAGACATTAAATGAATATTCTCTCTTCTCTCGCAAATAGCTTGAGTGGCGGAAAAGCGATTTTAACAAAAGTTATGGAAAATGACGAATCGAATTAAAGTCTCGTAATGACATTGAAGTTGGCGTGTCGCTCTCATCACGAGGAGCCTGCACAAAGCCTTATTCCGAGTGCATGGCATTTTGTTCCCAAAATGGCTGCTTGGAGAGACTGATAGGATGATCAGAAGAATAAAAAGTGTTCAAACTAATGGTCATATTAATGCGGCTCTGTGAAAGCAGTCAAGTAATGGTCATGATTTGAAACAAAAAATACAACGTTCTTCCGTGATTTTGTTGTTCCCGCGAAGGACTATCATTCTGCCGTCATTCACAGGAAATAACGTGAAACGAAGTTCCACGTGTAAAATTCACTTCTGATTGGCAGGCAACGCATATTGCACAAGCGTTTGGCAGATACGTTAAAATCCCCTTGTGCGTCAAAAGATGTATCTTGTCAGTACCTGGTGACTTACTAAGAGCTTAAGTGGCTCAGGGCATCATTTGATGTCACCACATGGCCTCTGACCGGAAGGTTTGGGGTTCGAAACCCGACGGTGCCAGGATTTTCAACCGTCGCTATGGGAAACTCAGTCGCTGTCTGGAGAAGAATTCTCGAGGGAAGATCATCCCCACTTCACGTGATAAAAAAATGCACTGCACTTACGGGAATAATGACCTTAGACGTTTGAGCGCCCGGGAATACTAACCAATCAAAGGCGACTTACGTTCTTTGGATATACTAACCAATCTAGGCCATATGTCACTTATTTAACATTGTTATATGAGATTTTCGACCACATAATCATCAGTAAGCCCTGATAATCTTCGCCCCCCCACAATCCCTATAAGTATGTAACGTTTCTTCTGGGTCGTTTAGAAACAATTTTAGTTCGAACTTATTCCGTCGACCTAACAGTTGCGATAGAAGTGACCTCAATTATCTGTTAGTATTGGTACGAAAGTATCTTATGGCTTAGAGTCATAAATATCGATTGGGAAAAATGAAGAAAAAAATTCAAGTACACATGAAACTAATGTCACATTTGAACATGCACTGTTGATCGCCAGGAATATTGGGGACCCGTTTTTAATATGCCTAATTTATTTTTATTGGTTGGCCACGTTATTAAGAGGAAATTAAAATAATTGATATTTTTTCCCTTCAGGGAAAAGAAATTAATTGGTATTATGCGGGTAATCTTTATGATGATTGTTCTGGGCCTCCTCGCAATATTATCGGAAATTTCACTTTTGCACTTCCATTGTTTTCTTGTGTTCAAATTCTATTATTTTTAGATGATTTTCAGAAGTCTTAATTTTCCATTCCTACGTGTTTTAATGTATGTTCTGCTCGATGTTATTATTTTTAACTTAATTATATACTTTTAATTATACGTTATGTTAAAAATACGTTTCGAATTATTTTATTTGGTTATGACCAACTTACAGAAGCTATAGTACATGTAAGAACCATTGCAAGAATAAACCAATATATCAATATCTAAGCTGGTGAAAACCTTCTGAACGGTTTAGGCGCAAGTGTTTGCCGTAAACGCACAGACCATTTTGCCTACACCAATTTTCAAGGATCAAGCATCCACAGGTTGTAGATTCGGACCAGCCAATGTGTTAGAGGAAGTAATTTACCGCATGTGGAAACAAGATTAATCCATACTTTGGATACCAGAACTCCACAACACGAGTTTTTCTAACGAAAAAAAAAAACACGTTGCAGTATTATCATACTTTTTCTTTTGTACAGGTTAGTAAAAGACGAGGAAGTGAAAATGTATTGTACTAGTACTATTGTACTATTGTAACCCGCTCTACAGAGGCTTCATTAGTTAGAAATAATTTGAGAAATCCATGATTCGCTAAAAGAATTAAGAGAATATGGAAGCTGAATTAAAATCTCGTTCCTAGATTTTTTTCTTTTTCTCTTGTTCTTTTTTGTTTTTTCTTTCTCTTATTTTCGTCTTCTTATTGCAACGCGAATGCATATAACGCACGAACTTCAATCGGGTTGCCAAATGAAACTACCCGACATACCTCAGTGATTGCAAATAAAGTCCTCATAAACGCACCCAATGTCGATAGTTTGGGTTAATATTAATAACTGTGGCAGTCACTATGTTAATTACCGCCCTGCTGCAGTCGATAACGAATCCCTACGTGCTTCGGCCTCGAGAGCGCGCTGCTGTGGTCGCAATCAACGATCCCGGGACCAACGGAGGTTGGGCTGCAAAACTGAACATCATTGGTGTTTTATTAAAGACATAGAAAAGATCTCATCGTTTCGGATTTTAATTTTTTTTTGTTTCATGTTAATTCATAATATTAATTTGATTGAAATAATTAACTCCATTAATATATATGCTTTTATTGTTAAAAAAAATTGTTTTGGGGGGCATACATAGTTCAACAAATGTCTCAGATTTGTAATTACACTTTAAGGACAGGTGTCTTCACAGGAATATTCAAAAGGGCAAGCATTAAATAATTGTGTATAAGAATGGCAACAGTTATGTTCGAATAAACAACAGGCCTACATTCCTACAATTAGGATTTTCAAAAGTTCTGGAGAGTATTTTGTTTCTTAGACTAAGTTTCTCAATGCAAATAATGGCTTCTTGTACACTTTGGCTTCAGAAGCAATAGGTACACAGATACAGACATCTTTCCCTTTTTTTAAATGATTTACTACTTGTTGTCCTAAATCAGAATTTCCATTTGCTTCTTCTTGTATTGTCAAAAGTCTTTATTGACCATTATACATTTATGAAAACTAAAAATGCTAAGGATCCGAAGTATCGCAGGCCAATGGATCAAATCATATTTATTAAACAGAAGCTAAATACTTTACCACCACATCAAAGAAAACAAAATCTCATCATAATACTCCTACCCTCAGATGGTTAATAGTACAGTCCCGCAAGGCTCTATCGTGGGACAAATATTATTCCTTACATATGTTAATGATATGCCTTTGGCTTTAAGAATAAGTTACATACGACACGATGAAAAGTGACATTTTCTTGTGGGAAAGAAATGTGGGTAAGAAATGTTTAGACTCTGGGCCGATAGGCCGAGTTGCGGAATCCCATGAACAAAATAAATTCTCTTTTACCACTTATGTCATACACAATTTTTTAGACAGAATTACTGACTTTTATTTTATATTAATTCACGTCAGATCACTTAATTATAACATTGAGATTAGCTGATGCGAATAGATAAAAGTATTTTTGTAGCATTCACAGATTTACCTGAACACATGAGCGACGTCTCACTTTCAGCACTAGTGTTAAAAGTTGAACTTTAATCTCGTTATGAATGCAATAGAAGAACCTTTTTAACCTGTGACTGTATAAAAAGAAATTGATCATCTTCATTTTTATTCCTGCACATTATTTCTTGCCATAATCCTTTGCGTACTATTAATAGAAATTGTTTACCATATTTCTGTATTCATTTTTAATTAAGAGTGAGAATGTTATTCTTAAGTTTCAACCTTTTGTTTCGTAGGACATGTGCAACACTCGTTGGGATCTGCTCTTCATTGCGTCTGGACAGTAATGCAGCTATCTTCCACTCCCCAACGTGATTCTCAGGCAATTTTCATTACGTTAATAAATACCTTGTGTGTCTGTTTTAACATGTGTGGACCTCTGCCGACTTATTTCAGATATTACCGGTCAGGGTTTTGAAACTGATCATACTGCATACTAAATAAATATATTGCTTTTTTGTGCATTTATAATAATATGATGGGTCCACGATAATATACTCCAGCATTATTGGCAAGTGGTGAATACTTTCCACTGTGAAGGTGAAAGGTACCAATAATGTTAACTTGGGGAGTACATAAGAATGTTACAATTTGTGTGTGTTTGTAATGTTTTTACCGTTTTTTGTTTGGATTTTACTAATTACATCACTTTTTTTAAAACTAAAACAATCATTTGAATTTTACAACTAAATATCCTTTTGAAAGTAATTTATTTGAACCATTGTAATAGTACTATGAGGAATTATATTACACTATGGTGACTCTCGCATCCCAGCCTCCATATCTCTCTACCGGTGTAGTCTTCATTACTCAATCCTCTTTTCACCATTGCTTCATCCACTCCTCCTCATGTAAGTCTATACCTTTCTCTGTTTGGATGGGTATCTGGTTGCCATTTCCACAATATTTTTTGACAACGTTTTTCATTCATTTTTTGCATGTGCTCATACGATTTGAGTCTTGTAATTTATATGATGACAATTTTATTAAAACTTACTTCATCTGTACGTTTAATTTCTTCGCTCTTAATTTTATCCAGTAAAGTCAGTCCGGAACTTCGGCGTCAAAAGTCTATTTCCATTGCTGTCAATTGTTTCGCTCTTTTTTGTTACTTCACAGATCTCAGATCCAAAAAATGGCAATATTCTCTACAACAGTCGTATACAATTTTCTCTTTACACTCTTACTAATTTACCTTTCCATTTCAGTGAATTCAATTGCCTTATAGCCACTCTGCCTTTTATAATTCTGTTTCTAATAACTTACGTATTGTCTCCATTTGCATTTATTTCTGTACCGAGATATGTGAATTTTTGACAGGATTTTACTTCCGAACCACCATGTATTTTAATTGCCATTTTTATAAACTCAAAAGCGAATGTGATACAAAAAGAAACTTTGCATTTAATTTATTAGAATGCTTGAATACGTCAATAATCTTAAATTTCGCAGAATACTAGAAGTAATTTCTTACACCCGAATGCCCCAATTGTGAACAAATTTCAAAAAGAGAGAGATGATTTTACATTTATATGCGTTTGTATAATGAGAAGTGTCTCTGCGCCCCTACACAGACTGGGTAAGGCGCAGTGCGTTAGGCGGAGGGCAGCAAGGCCTTAGCCGTGGCGCAAAGAAGCCTTAACTTCACATTCGAACAACTGCCGCGCACGACACAGAAATTGAAATGCCGCATACTAAGAGGAAAGTAATAGTTAGTAACGTCATTAAGCCGATAAACACGAAAACAGCCGTGGTTGAAGTTAGTTAAATGAGGCGACAGCCGAAGTTTATAACCAACCAAGTCGGTTATTTGTGATATCAGCCGTATTGTTAAATAGTTTTCGTAATGACATCTTATAAAAAAAATAAATAAGAAACGACTTCGCTTTTAATACATAAGAACGCAATGCCATCATCCATTTCAAATCTGTACGATTCTTGCCTCAGACGCGACATTTAGAAGAAGACCAAGATTTTATAGTAAAAACATTCAGAAAAGTTTTGCTGAAAGCTAATAGTTTCTTTAAAATGTTACTGTAATTTGTGGAACTTTTACGGTATTCCCTTGTCCTATTTGTCTCCTTCTCCTATTTGTTCTTTTGTACCATTTTTTTCCTTGTCACGTTTCGTTCCGTTGTCCCATTTCGACCCCTTATTCCATTTGTCCCCAGTCCCAGGTTGTCCCCTTGTCCCATTTCGAGGCGAGACGAACTTGTTTATTTGATTATTTTTATACAAATCACGAACAACAGTGTGCTAGTTACACTAAATTGCAAAAAGAAAAAATTGAATGTACTCACTATATATACAGATCAATATTGATTATGTAGGGGGTGTTTAGGTTGTGTGTGTATGTTACTTATGTTGTTTCTCATGTGTTTTATAACTTTAATAAGTAATTCGAAGATCACGTAGCTCCTTAACGGTCGGCGGCCGTTAATTTTTTGACGGCCAGCGGCCATTAAGATTGCCTTTTCATTTCTCTGTAGGGTTGCGTTATGCTCATATACTAAAGGACAGTATTACGAAAAAGCTTTGAAGGTAACGCAAACGATAACGTATCGATGGCATTGTGGTTCCGCTACTCGTTCATGGAATAGCAAGTGCTATTACGAGTACTTATTATAATTATGGATATTTACACACTTTGCGCATGAGTGGTGTACGGATTCAAGGATGTGATTAAATATCATCTGTTAAGTCCTGAGTTTATTTTTGTGCATATTAGATTAGTGTTTGGGGGAGACGAAATACTTTACTGGGGACGAAATATTTTAAATTCATATTGTTGTTTACAAATACTGTAAATTATAAATTTACGAGAGATATTTTCATTAAATTTACTGAAACAAAATTGTTAAGGTGTATTGAAGATAGGAAACAATACCAAAATACAAATATCATATACTCAATGCGAAATTATTTACTAATTTATGGAGTACTAAAATCACATTTTTAGGCACTTAGAAGTGATTTCACGCTGCCGCAATACTAATGACGCCAGTCCGATTAACAATACTCTACATTATTGCTCCGACATTTTGCTATATTAAAAGTATTTTTTATTCGTGTATTTACTGCATTTTCGAACATTTTTTAAACGATTTTCAGACCATACACGGTTCCGGTGGTAGAATATGAGAATAACTTTTTATGTCTCTGATGAATAACTTTTTATGTCACGAACATAAAAGAAGTTCCACGTTGCTCTTGGTAAATGATGCGGTTGGTATTTTTTCCTGTCCGCCACTGCGTAAATGCTCTTTAATGTTTCTGCGGACGATTGTTCAGAAAATCATTTACTACGCTGTTTGTTGGCGCATTTCCCTTATCGTAACTTACAGCCATATATTAATGTCTCGTGCGCACATTTTTACGCGTCTGTGGGAAGGAGTTGTTTTCCACTGTGAACCTACAATTAGTAAGTTTCTTTCGGACACCATCACGTTTCTACGAACCAATATACCATATTTTGATGAAGGAAGAAATAAATGATATGTTTTCGGCGAGGAAGTGGTAGAGACTGCAGAGAGGTTATGAAAGAACCGCATTAATATGCCTATCATACTTCAGCCAGTCATTGTGAATGAAGGTTTTTATGCAGTCAGTGTTTTACTTTCCCGCTACCCCTACGCAGTAGAGAGAAAGGTTTGTAATGCTGCGCGAAAAAAAACTCTTATTACAGGACAACGAAAAATTGGATAAATGCAGCTGCTAAATTTAACTGCTATAGCTAAATTCTATAACAAGTGGTGTAGCCAGAACCCATACTTTATGGATCCTTGATACCGAAAAATCGAATGACGACAAAAGTCTGTCCGTGCGTCAGTGTGTCCGTCCGTCTATGAACAACGCTAGTGGCAAAACCATTCAGGCGATTTTCTCCAAAACAGATATTCCGTAATTTATCTGGCTGATATCGTGGCCCCTTGAATTTGAAATTGATATTTTAATTTTGGGGAGTACTTTAAATGAAACCCCGGGGATATTTCAAAATTTTCAAAAAAAATGGCTCTATTGCTTTTGGTTAAATTTTTTGTTGGATATTGTGAAGGACGTTTAAGAGAATGGCGCAGGTCCCCTGTTCGTTAAAAACCCTTATTTCTCAAAAATTGCAAAAATTCAATTTTTTTAGTCTTCCTATAACTAAAGTATTAAAGATAAAGATTTTTCCTGTTCTTTATAAATAGAATTCTGATTCTGATCCTTATAAATAGATTTTTAAATAAGGTCGGGCACAATTTTCCGGAAATTTGAGTACTTTTCGCATAATTTTGCGAGAAAATGCGGGTGAGAAAGTAAGTGCTGTTTTAGCACACTAGTTTATCGCATTTATAGAGTGATCGTTAATTCAAGAAGTGTCAGGTTTTGTTTAATATGGGCAGGGGCAAGCGAAAATGTGTAGGTTCAGTAGTGCAGCTCTGGCTGGAGCAATCAAGAAGCTGCTGGATGTGGGTGGAGCATTCGCACTGAAAAATGTAGTGCGAGTTCACCAGAGCATCACAGCGCTGTCTGGTTGTGTGAAGAAAGCTGTGGAGAACTACCCGACTTCTTCAATTTGTATACCACTTCTTATTTGCACTTCCCTCTAGTTCTCTGAGAATCAAACTACCCTTTAGGCTGTTTGTTATACAGAAATCAATCTTGTTAGATCATGGCTTAGATTTATGTGATTTTCAATATCATTTGGTTGGAAGGGAGCACAAATTTTGTGCTTTTCGTAAAAATGAATTAACATTTACCAAGAGCAACAAGACTCTGCTCTTATATTCGTCGTTGACTCAGTAAAAAATTGAAATGATTTTCTAATAAGAGAAAAAACTCGTGCCATAACAAGTTATTCCCATATTCTACCACCTGGACGGTGTGTGACTAGAACATTTTTAAAAAAGGAAGAAAATACTATGAATATACGAACAGAAAATACTTATAATATTGAAAAATGACGGAGTAAGAATATAGAATATTGCTAGCCAAACGGAATCATTGGTATCTCGAAAGCGAAAATCTCTTTCGTCATTCCACTGCATGGGAACCATGGATCGTGACCGGTTTCTAATGTTGGCGTTGTGGCTCGTGCGGTCGAAGCGTCGACGGTCAGTGACGGACCGCATGTGGAGATGTGATTGACAGCACTGAGTCTCGCGTTCAATTGTCGTGGGGGCGTAATTCAGTGGAGTTAATTTGCCCATCGTGACCAACAAAACACGATATCCTTGACTAGATGCTACGGGTTGGTCTTCCTCAGGGCAGCTCAGTCAGGGGCCCCTTCCAATACATAAACAGAATTCATCTCTCCGTGCAACACAAGTAACTTAGAGTTGTGAATTTGAATCAGAAGTTAATACATTTTTATTTATAGTGAATTTTCTTTTTTCGTTCAATATTTGGAAGTTTTCCAAAATTTTGAATTTTCAGTATTTTCCAGACATTTTCCGGGTTTTGACTGTGACATATCTTAGGAAGAAGACTTAGATATATCCAGAAAAATATTAATACATATTAACAATTGTGTGGCACAATTAGAAGAACTCTTAAAGATAGAACAGGAAAATAACCGTGGTTAAAATTATACAAAGTCATGGCAGCACCCATTTAACTATAAGGAACGGAATTCTGAATGTTGAGATATAAAGATCCTAAAGATCTGGAAGACTCAAAAATGACATTTCTTTAATCAATTAAAGGCTGCACCAGAGAAGACCAATTATCAGGAGCGAACTAGGGATGCGACCCAAAACTGAAATATATCCACCATGAAGAAAAATGTATAGAGCATGTCCTTCGTATCGTACCAGAAAGGATTCCAAAACGAGCAATGGAATATAATCCACGTGGCAAAGATGTGTTGGAAGACCGAGGAAGGGATGGTAACATTGGAACAGGCCTCAGGCCTAATTCTGACAAAGCAGAAAAAGATGATGATTTGTTGTCAATGAAAAAAGTCGTGGGCCCAATTACTTTAGAGTCTGGGGCAAGACCCCCTTCTACTTCTGGGCACTATTGTTTTTAAGATAGAGTTTTTAAATAGTAAGAAAACGGGTTTTATTAGGCATTCATTTTAATTATAATTGTCGACATTAAAATTTGAAAGACGTTTCGTTCTTCTTAAAATATTTGAAAGAAAACAAGCTCTTAAGATGGTTTTGTTGCAATAATCCCCTTTCATTACCAGCTAAATTGTAAATCTTGGGTTCGCTTATTATTCACGAGGTATTATTCACCTTCAAAGTGATTTGTGGATTAGCACAGAGGTCGTATCCAGAATTATTAAATTTTTAATTCATCGTTTATCGGCCACCTAAGGTTTAAATATTTAATTTGTTTGAAATATTTAGCGCAACTTCTTGCGCTCATAAAATAAATTTTTCTCCAAGGATTTGGATGTGAAAAAATGATTGGACGTTTTTTCCCGTTTTCGTTATAATTGATGATCCAAACTTTGACTGCAGTATTTCGTTCCATCGAACTTTTTCGTGTTTAAGTTATTATTTTCCAACAGCGAAACGTTTGTCATCTATAATCTTGTCTTTGTGTCATTTTTATTTTAAAGTAGTATTAGTCGAGTCCTTACAGTAAGATGGACCAGAAGGTACATTACATTACTACATTACACTGTTGCAAAGACAAGTGCATGACTGAGCTCTGGAAAATTAATGTTATAATTTAATTGCATCTAAATAAGTGGTTTCAAATTGTTGGAGAAAGATGTGCCGCTAAAATCATGTGCTTAAGTTGTTTTTCTGCCGTGGTTGAGTTCTAAGTAAAATATTCTTAGAATTATTTTAATTTCAAAAGGTATCCAGCGAAGGTAGCGTAAAATATAGTGATCGGGGTAAAAGATCGCGAGTTCTTTTTCGTAGTTATTTAGTCTTGTGGGCTCATTTATTGATGTAGTGACATGACCAAACTCTATTTAATATTTTTTGTGTAATTGAGATTGAAAAGAATTCAAGTTTTGCGCCCTCTACTTTTTAACAATGGTTTTGCTAATTACAATGAAATCACAAGAGGAATGGGGAGGACAAATGGTTCTAAATTCACTGAATCTATTTTTTCTAATATCTCTGCTGCCAGAGGATCTGTTAGGTTATACTGCTACAACACTGCAATTAAAGTGTTAAATAAGGTTGGAATATTTATATTATGCCTTAACTTCATTCCGTAGTGGGTATGGAGAAAATGAGAATTTCGGTTATTTTGGAGGCATTAAAATGAATATTTAAAGAGACTAAGCATTTCTAAAATAAAAAGTATACCTTTTTTATATGTAATTAACTTCATTAATAATTAATGTCTGCATTTTTATTCTGCATTTGGTATTTTGTACGAAGGTGCGATTGTGTAAAGATTGCTTAATGAGGAATTATTGCAGTTGTAATAATTTAAATGTATTAGCTTTCATTGTGAATAGGAAAAATGTAACCGATTTAGTTTTGTAGAATCAGCATTACATTTCACGTTCTAATGGATTAGATTATGGAGAGGCGGAGCGATTCGACAATGAGAACGAAATCTGTTTCTCTTACAATTGATTCAGACTGTGCCTCCTGATTCGGAAATAATGAGGCAGCCGAAATGAATGAAGGTAAATCGAATTCACTGCTCCGTGTAATTGGGGCATCTTTCTAATAGGAAGTGAAATTTGCCTTCCCGGTCCCGCAGTGTAATCAGATGGCTTGAATTATCTGCTACAGGAAATACACCTCACGGCCTGCAAATAATTTGCATTAACGTGAAAACACATCGTACTACTACTACTGTTCGTCGGTTAGCAAGCTGACGAGGAGTTACTCGATAACAAGAACAGATGATAGATAACAGCGTATTTGCTATGCTTGCAAAAACATCCTTGTGTGATATATAATTTCTTCTATTCCTGAATTTAACCTAGTTCGAAGACGTAGTACCAGAATCCCTCGCCCGAATACCCGAAGGCATATATCGTAATGAATGTGAGAATTGCTAAATTGGTATCGAAATTGTAACAATGAAGAAAATGAGAATAAAATGACATGTTTTCCTCATTGTAAATGTAAAATATATTACTGTTCAATCTTCAGGCGTATATGAAACTATTGAGGGTATGAGAAATTATTTTGAGTGCAAAAGCCGCGTTTAGTAGATTTTTCCAGATAGCAGTTTAAAGAAATAATATACTTCAGCATACTTTAGCATCTTCTTCACTTCATGGATTAGGCTACTGCCTGTTCCGTCCTCACAGTTTCTCTCCATCGTTTTCGTGGCCTTCCCACGCCTCTTCTTCCTCTCGGCGCGTATAACAAAGCTGCTTTGGGAAGTCAGCTATCACTCATCCTTTCCACTTGTTCTACCCATCTTTGTCTATATTCTTGCATTCTAGTATTAATTGATGTCACTTGTAACTCTTTTCTAATTTCTTCATTTCTTATTCGGTCTTCTCTTGTGCATCCTTTTATCTTTTAACATGTACAGGATAAAATGTTTTTTGAAAAGTGCATCGTGCATCATTTGCTACCTTCTTTGCT
Organism: Gryllus bimaculatus; assembly: GCA_017312745.1. NCBI lineage: Eukaryota > Metazoa > Arthropoda > Insecta > Orthoptera > Gryllidae > Gryllus > Gryllus bimaculatus. The sequence goes on along the minus strand of BOPP01000052.1, from coordinate 1,718,740 downwards.
GCGTTGTCACCAAATTTAATTATTTTCTAGATTTTCGTCACTCTTGTGAAACTCATGTCATCAATGTAAAAAAATTCCAGTGGATCGATTAGTGTAACATTCGAAATCAGTAATCTCCAACATTTCTCTACAATCTACATTTCTTATTTACAATGTGCCCAAAAATTGAAAGAGAACTGTGCAACCCCCGGTCACGTGACAGAGGTCTGTGGTTTCCTTAGATGCGCGATTCGGGAAGAATCCAAAAACATCCATGTTAGTATTCCAATGCGCGGAGAAATTGAAACAAATTTATGCAGGCTTTAGCCATGGGAGAGACGTCGGTGATTTCTGTGGTTATGTACGCATACAAAAATACTAGTCAATCGATTAGTGTAACATTTGAACTCAGGTATTTCTAAGATTTTTCTGTAATACTATTGTACAAGTATCCTTATTCTCTCTAGAACTTGTCATTTAGTTATATATTAAAATGTGTCGTAGTGATATGAGGTTTTGCACTCTGTATTGCTCAACCCAAGTTAGCTAATTCAAATCCCTGGCGGCGAACATTGAAGTAAAATAATAGCAGCATTGAGCGCTCATGTGAGGCCAAATTCAGCCCATTTCGGAGATTTGTCGTGTTTTTATGATTATGAATAAAATAATTTAGAAGTCTTAATATTCTCTCAAATACAAGTTAATGCGAATAACTGTCCCTCAGGTCTATAGATGTCAGAATTGTGATGCACCGAGTTCGCTGCTGCCTGTAGATCATCGGTGGTTCCGCCTTTTCAGCCCGCACTAGACAAGAACTTCTTTATTCTTAGGAGGTTCGAATTACACTTACTACGCATCACTTGGGAATCTACGGGAAACTTGCCATTGGTACTCGAGGATTGGATTTAAAATTGGTTTATTCTAATAAATATTAATTTAGATATAAGATCGATGAGGCAAAAATTTTACTTAGAACCAAATACATGATACGTAGTCATCACATTATCAGTGGAGTAATATTTAGACATTATCTGTGACATCATGGAAGGCGAACTAAATCTAGTTATGGACTAAATATAAAGTATCTTAAAATCTGAATACATAGTATTTCAAGGAAGCTATCTGGGATGTCTATTTAAACACCCCATTTTCGCGGGCAAAGGACAAATCTTGACTTTTCTTTGCTATTACGTACTCTTTTTGAAATGTTATGTGTATTAATGGCAGATAATTGGACAAATTAGGATGCATCAAGTGATGGAGTTCTATACTTCTTTCTCTAGAAACCTTTTAATTCTCGCATTTCAAGCAGCTTGCATTTCATAAGTAACACCTAGCAATTCGCCGTCATCTGCAGAAAAAAAAATTGTAGCAGATTCGCTTAGGAAATATCTCGTGAAAAATTGTACCTCTTTCTCTTGAAACCTTCAAGCCTGGAACTGCCATTAACTCCAAGCGACCACAGCGACAGTAACGCAAGTAGACGTTAACATAGTTTCAACAACGCCGTCTCGCCGGCACGTGCCACCGGATGGCTCTTCTCATTTCCTCCGGAAGTTACAAACGATGTCATCAGCACTGGCGCGACCACCGGGAGGGACTTTTTTTTTATTTAACGTCAAACACTGCTGAAAACTGGGTGACGTACAATCGGGAGAAGTGTATTCTGTGCACGTTTTCTTAAATTGTGGGATTCCTACCCTTACCCGTACACAAGCTGGATTCTCAATATAGATGGGAATGAGCGTTTGCGGTATGAATTGATAAAAAAATATTCTCTCTCGTGTAATGAAAGATACTTGCAAAGGAAAAGCAGCTGTAAATTTTAACTATTGTCTCTTGTCGTGCCCTTTGTGACGAAATTGACTTCCCGTCGCGAGAACAAGATTAATGATAGTTTGAAAAAGTATATTTCCCATTGAATTCTAGAAGACGTGCACAGAGGGTGAAGTTACAAATACATTCACGTCCAGAAGCAAAACAAGGAGCCATGTCAGCATTCGCTCTAGGATCAGGGAAACTGGAGGAAACACCTCATCGAGATGGGGGTCATTGACCCGGAAGATGAGATACAATACTTTGTACAGATGTTTAAAACGATACAGCCCAAATGATAATTAATAGTAGGGTTGGGGAAAAAGCCATGACAACATTTTTCTAAAAGAAATGTTATCACATCACACAATTGTATTTATCGCATGAAAGAAATGCTGTTCTAATGTGAGTTTAGAACAACATATGTCTCTGTAGTGCCACTGTTAGCACCGAAATCAACGTGAAATCAGACTACTACCTTGCGAGGTGAATGTAACCCGTTGCGGGAAGCGCTCATACTTCCCACATATCCGTTCTTCGTGGCAGAAATGTCCGAGAAGGTCACAAGGCATTGGTTGAAGTTGTAGGGAATAATGCCCTTGCATACCGGACAGTTGCGAGATGGGCAGGAGAGTTTCTGCGAGGTCGTTTCTGCGAGAGCAACCAATGATCATCAACGCCCTTAACGATTTGTGAGGGTGCGAATCTATGAGACACGTGCGGTAATCAAACATCTGCCTAATCGCGATTTTATCCTTAGAGCGGGTATGTAATGCTTCTGCCTCTTGTGAAGACTTATATGATATAATCCTTTGGAACATGAAACCAGTACTGACATTTCAAATACCTTAACATATACGAGAAAGGCAATTTTGGTGCGTCGGTAAATGTCCAGGCACCTAGTTCATACTTTGGCTTTTTATCTGTATATTTCACATTTTCCTTCGGTGCACGTGTTCTCACAACAAAAATCGTCATGACTTATACTCCAACCCTCGTTCATTAAGTATCATTGTTTAAATTAATATTACGTCCCTTTTTGATACTGGGTACAGTCTGTAAGATATGTGTGGTAGGGATGGCGTTGGCTCGTATTCACACAAAAACATTGTTATCATGACTTCTGCCCCACCCTCGTTCATTAAATATAATTATTTAAATTAATATTACTTTCCTTCTTGATGCTGGGTACAGTCTGTAAGAGATGTGTGGTAGGGATGACGTTAGCTAGTATTCTCACAAAAATATTGTTATCATGACTTCTGCCCCCAACCCTCGTTCATTAAGTATCATTGTTTAAATTAATATTACGTTCCTTATTGATGCTGGGTACAGTCTCTGAGAGATGTGTGGCAGGGATGGCGTTGGCTCGTATTCACACAAAAAATTGTTATCACGTCTTCTGTCCCAATCCTCGTTCATTAAATATCATTATTTAAATTAATATTAAACTGATGGGTACTGCCTCAGTACAGTCCCTAAGATGCTGGGTACAGCCTCTAACAGTTGTGCGGCAGAGATGGCGTCGGCGGAGGCAGCGCTTGGGAGCACGCGAGTCGCTGGCCGCCGCGCCGCCAGCAGCACGGCCGCGCGCGCCCGTGCTCGCTCTATTGATTATGGGAGCACGCATCTGAAATTCTGCCGCCGCCGCCGCTGCCGCTGCCGCCGCCGGTGCCATGGAAAATGCATGAGCGCCCCTCGCGGATGTCCCTCTCAAGATGCGATCGGCTTTTGTATTAAAAATTGACGGGCACGGGCAGGTCGCGCGTTCGTTCGTACGTTCGTTCGTTCCTTGAGCGCGGCGCGGCGCTGTCGTCGCCTTGCCAAGAGGCTGCCCGATCGCTTGAGGACTCCACGGCGTTGGGTCGCCGGGAGGGGTCACGTGACTTCCTGTATGCCCCGGCCTTCCGGGTCACCTCGTGTTTCGTGATGTGAGAGAGGCTAGCGTTTCTTTTTTACTTTCTCACTTTCGCAGTAGAGAGAAAGAAATGAAATGCTGCGCGAAAAAAACCCTGTTATTTCATGGTCCTGGTAACGAAAAAGTGAATAAATACAGTTGATAAATTAAAAAAAATCCTCTAACATGTTATGTAGACAGAATCTACGTGTTGTAAGTCCTTGATACAGAAAAATGGAATGACGGTAAAACGTCTGTCTGCCCGTCCGTCTGTGAACAAAGCGGTTAAATCGTTCAGCCGCTTTGCTCCAATATTTTTCTTTAATTTTTCTCAGATAAGAAAAGTACGCTTTCGCGCTTGATTCACGTCTGGCAAACAGTCTCCCCTTCGGAAATGCGACTTAATCGCACAGAGACGTGTTCGCATCCAACAGACTCCGGTGTGCAGCAGGAAGGTAGTGAAAAACGGACCAAAATGGTACTGAGCATCGAGAACGTTTTTTTGCAAACCTGCACACATAATTCAATTGGTGAGTGGAAAAACCGTACAACTCCAAAAGTGACATTTTTTTTATCTGTGATAGCCAGATCACTTTTAAACGTGCCTCTTCCTTACGAGTTGATGAACAGAGCAATTAACACAATGTGTTTGCATTTACGAGGCTACCTATTTTGTATTGAGTGGAAGCACAATATAACTTCTAGAGTTATATCGTTCTTCCATCCAAAACCTTATGTTCTTTTTCTTGCCGCTTGAGTTCGACATACAGTCGACTCCGGTTATAGTGAACTCGAATATAGTGAACCCTCGGTTAGATTGAACTAAAGCCACGTGTCCCGTTTCACTTACATTACAAATAAGATTGAGAAGATTCGGTTATAGTGGACCTGAACCTCGGTTGTAGTGAACTTGGGAAGTAAATGCTGGAAATTAATTGGATCTCGTTAATAGGCGATTGAAAGAGCCTTTGGAGAGTGGGACGGTGTTCCAACAAAGCAAGAGGCATTGAAAGAGGTCACGACAGCATTACCATACTTAGAGACAGAGGTCGTGCAGAATAAAGTATGGAGAGAGCACGAACTCTGGAGACGTATGTAATGAAAATTGTACAAGCAAACAATTGAAAATAATTGATTTTTTGTACGAATAAAAATATTGGAATTTGCAGTTCGTGCTGTTTATGAATTTTGCTATATATTAATAAAATATTATGGAGAAATTCCATTTAATGTTGACATCATCGGATTTATTTAACGTCTGCTATTGTGAATCAAACATGTTATCCCCCAGAAGTTTAGTATAACCTGAGTCGACTGTATTCGTATGCAATCGACTTTATAGACCTGCAATGTGAATATTGAAGAGAATCGGTTGTTGAAGAGATGCAGTACCCTAACAAACGGGCCACGAACCTTCCTCTCCCTTGTTATATCCTCACCCCTTGCCACGCACTACACCCACACACACACGCTTACACTACCACGCACTACACTACCTACATGCCGGGAGACCTGTCGGGAGCTTGTTGCGGACGAGGCGGTGCTCCGCTGGTGGGGGATACCTGGTTGGGGAAAACCCCTCTAGCCGACGGTAGGTCGGCGCCGGATATCGACATGCAGCGGGGGGAAAGATCACCTCCACCTCCCGAGCAAAAAACGTGCTCCTTCGGAATCACTAAACAATCAATCAATCAACCGTGCACCGACGTGCGTCGCCCCACGCCATGACGACCTTCCCGCATCGCTCTCCCAGCTGCCGCAGCTGGCAGTCCCCGCCCCCTCCATACGACAGCCGTGGGCACGCGCCGTCGCGCCTCGTTGCCCCTACGCCCAGCCGCCTCCCCCTCGCTTTGCAACGCTCATCTGTCTGCGTCTGTCTCTCGCTTTTGGCGCTTCACATCGAAGCCTACACCGACGACAATGGCGTTCACACCAGCCACTTGCTCCCTTTCGTTATATTATAAAAAGCGTTATTCCCACTTTTTATTTATTTGAGTACTGAAGACCGAGCGAAGTGGCTCAGTGCATAGTTCGCTGTCGGGAAGTCCGGGTTCTATCCCCTGGCCAGCCGTTCTGACCGGGGATTTTCGTGGTCTCCCTCGGTCGTAATGCGGCTGCTGGGATGGTTAAGGAGCCCACGATTACCTTCTATTTCACCTGTCATCAACATCCTATCACCTCGTAATTCATTATTAATTCGCTACAATAGGCAGGAGGCACTTGCCCTTAATGGGATCGTAGTTGAATAATAATAATAATAATAATAATAATAATAATAATAATAATAATAATAATAATGTACTGAAGGTATATGTTTCGTGATTTTGTATTGACTAATATTTACACGTGCAATGATTTCTGCAAAAGACATTGTAATTACATTAAAATCACACTCAAAATAATTTTCAAATATTGTACTTTCGATAAATTTAAACCGAAAATAAAAAAAAAATATTAAATTGCTTTCGAAATGATTTCGACTTGCATGTGCTTAAATGTTCCTGTCTCAGTGTTGCTTCCCTGTTCTTCAAATGTCTGCTCGGCCACTCACACCTGTACCTCGAAGTACTGTAAAAACAATTAACATGTATAAAACATGTAAAATATTAAGAATTTAAATGTACGCCGTGAAAATATATTTCAGTAGTGCGTAATTAAGGGTCAAATGCTGACGTTATTTATTTAACGTTGAAAACAGTAAAAATACAGAATGACATCTAGAGAGGCAATGTTCTTGTAGTGACTAGGGCCAACGCAAGCGACCATCTCGATATTCAATTCTTCATTAAATTTCCCCGGTATATTAAAGATATTTCTGGAGTTTGAAAATTGAGTTTCATCTTTGGTACTAGAGAATTAATGGAGATATTTTTATAATGTAAATTTCTATTATCTACCACCGGTTGCTTCCTATATTGTCTTCCTCGTTTTTCATCTGGCGCGTGGCTGCGTTCTTCCACTATTCCTATGATCCTCTTTTCAACGCCTTCACTCCGCCCCGCGCTCTGCCTTC
>BOPP01000052.1:1686458-1709623 GCA_017312745.1 Gryllus bimaculatus | reverse complement strand
AAAGTAGAAATATAGATATGAATGATGATTGAAAAAAACTGGAGAATCCCCAGAAAACATGCTACAAACTCTCTTCGCTCACTATAAATTTCACATCGACGGACCGAGATTTGAACTCTGGAACGTAGAAATGGAAACCGTAGTCTCCAACGCTTCGAATCGCTCAAAGAAGATTGATTGTATTTTTTAATTGGTTTGAAGGCCCTTTAATTGTTTAGGCAGACGTTCATTCACATAAAACATTTTTATTAAATTCATACAATTTAATAAATTAAAGGATCTTTAAACGAATTAAAAAACACATCAAGAATAACATTGAACGAGAAAGGTCTAAAAATTGTATGAATTTAATAAAAATGTATTATGTGAATGAACGTCTATCTAAAAAATTAAAGGACTTTCAAACCAATTTAAAAGAACCATAAAGAAAGGCAGTGTCATTCTCATTGAATACTTTTAAAATCTTCTTTCAAAACAAAGATGGATTGTAGATTTTGGGTGCTGAAAGAAAATATGTATTCCTATTTTACATCTTGCGCCATTCGGTCCCTGCAGACATCCCACCCTCTACGGAGACGTTACTCCAAGAGCAATTACCCAGGACACTACCAGACACTCTCTCAATGTGGTTCATGAGCTCACACTTGATACAAACTACTGATAGTCTGACTACTTGTTGGCTATGGGGAATATCTTCGAAGCGGTTTGAGATATCGAGATGAGGTATACGCCAAGTTTTTGTAGATGTTGGGGAGAAATATTATATTTTGAAGTATATAACGTTTTAATCAGATAATGACACAACATTAAAGTAGTTTTTCTACCACCATTCTAAAGCACTCGAAGAGATTAATACAATGATATAAGAATTGTTAATATTCGGAAAGAAACTGTAGGGAAACAATTCTCTAAATTTCCTCGCATTTGCGCATCGATTGCCCGGAAGGTGAAGACGGTCTTCGCTGGCGCTCCGCTCTCTAGATGGAAATCGAAATCGACACTTCGGCTTTAGAATGTAAGTAACTATGGTGTTATATCTGTGAATCCTAAAAATGCATATATTTTTCTACGTTGATACAGAAGCATGCTTAGCACGTTGGATCTCCAAAAGCACATTCTGCACGTTATAGATAAAAGTACAGAATCTACTAAGCGGTAACAAAGTGCTTCTAGACAAGCTGACATAAGAAATATTTGTTCATCTAATTGAGTAGATTTGTGTAATTGAGTTTATGTGATTTTTACTTTCTCGCACTTGCTTCTTAAAAAAGAGAGTTAGGTAATCATCAACCGGAAAACTGCGAATTTTCCACAGAAAAACTCTTTATTGCCGGGCCCTGGTAACGAAAAAGTGGATAAATACTGTTCCTTTATATAGTAAATTCCTTCCTCTAACATGTACTCTGTCTTGAATCTACGATATCCATATGGGTTCTTGATAGTGAAAAATGGATTGGTATGGGGCGTGGACGGTGTTTGGCGCGCCACGGTGTGGCAGAGCATGGTGTAGCGGAGCGTGGCAAGCGGGACGCGGCATGGCATGGCATGGCATGTCGTGGCGTGGAGTGGCTTGGGGCGTGTGCGGTGTGGCAAAGCATGGTCTAGCTGAGCGTGGTGTGAGGCGCGGCATGTCAAATCGTGGCGTGGCTTCGGGAGCGGCAGAGCACGCTGTAGCGGGGCGTGGCGTGGCGCGGCGCGGCGCGGCGTGGCGTGGCGTGGAGCGAGCCGCGGTGTGGCAAAGCATGGTCTAGCGGAGCGTAGGGTGTGAAACGTGGCACGTCATACCGTGGCGTGGGCTTTTTCGGGAACGCGGGAGCGTGGGGCGGGGCGAGAGGGGCAATGTCCCATGTCGTGCGCGTGGCTTTCGGGTTTGGGAGTGGGGGAGTAAGCAGGGCACGGGTGTACAGCGAGCGTGGCGTGGCGCGGGGGGCGTGGGCGCGGGGCGTGGAAAGGCCGGCGGGTCGGGGATGAGTATGAGTATCGACCGCTCTGCGGCGCTGCTCCCGTAATGACACCGCGCGTGGCAGTCGCACGCTTTGTTGGGCCGCTACTTAAAGATGAAATACGCGGCGACTGCTAACGCGCGCGGCTGGCTCGCCCGGACGCAGCAGTCGCGCTCGGGGAGGGGAGTGGACGAGCGAGGGCGATGCGGTCATTAATATCGCCGGCAAAACAGCGTGCGTTTCCGCCAGCTTTGGAGATGGTTTATCTTACTGGTTTGTGGCTGTATAGTGGTTGCTTAAAAAAACAGTTGCTGTTTCATGATTCACTACAGATGTGGCAAAGGACATTAGTGGTGCTACGTCAAGCCGTCCTTTCTTACGATATTTGTAGATTTTGCAGATTTTGAAAATTGAGTGGTTTCAACGAAAATCGGACCTGCACAATTTTTGTAACCGGGCTCGCACTACCCAAGAACTTATAATTGAAAAAAATAATTTGGGGCCTGTTTTGAGAAAATTTTGAAGATTATGTTCGGACTTAATGTAAAGACTCTCCCCGCCCAATCTAAATAATCTTTTTAAAATGCAATGAGCTGCGACATGAATAAGACCGATCGTGGAATATCGATTTTGATGAAAGACCCGCCTGACGTTTAGCCGATTCAGTCATTCACAGACACTAGTCAGACACTATGCAGGCAGACTGACTGACGGGCGGACTGACCCACTTTTGCCAGAATCCAATTTTTCGGCATCAAGAACCCAAAAAACCTAGACTCTGTCTACACGACTTGCCAAAAGTAACAATTTTCTACGTAAAAGACCAACATTTTTCCACTTTTACAATATCAGGGACGCACAATCTAAGTAGAAGCATATGCCCAGTTTGAGGGAATTTTTCTGTCAAAAAAAAAGTTTCCACTGCACCGTTACAATACTTCCTCTGTACTACGTAAGTAGTAAACGAGAAAGTAAAAATTCAGATCATAACAACAAAACTTCTTTACAAAATGTGTTTTAATTCGGCTTGAGCTTCTGATGACCCAATTCTATCACGCGTGTGATCCAATAAGCATATGAGACATCACACAGGGAACACTCTCCCCCCCCACCCCGGATTCAATTGGCTCGGGATCACGCGCGTGTCGCCTTCCGGAGCCCTCCTGCCGTATATTGGCTATTAAACTGCATTGTGCCCGAGAATAACTTTCCCTTGGAGGAGGATGCCTGCGGATAAAAGCGCGAGTCCTTTAACTTTAATACTAAGCGATATCCGAGTATTATATTGGACGAAAATAAATATCGATTCTTCCCTTTGACGCAGGCAGGCAGGCGTCGCGACGGCGACGGCGAAGGGGGCGTCGGGAGGCGTCGCCGATGGCGTCGGCGCCGCCGGCGGAGCTGCTCAGTAGATAAGGGGGCGAATCAAGCGGGGTATTGCGCTGTAACGAGGTTAGGCGGTGGCTCGCGGGAAGAGGAGCTCCGATCACGTTGATGAGAGCGCCCCCCCTCCCCCCCCGGCCCCCCCCCCTTCCCTCCTCCTGAGGCCCTGGCGCTCCGGCCGTCCTCGGCCTCGCTCCCCCTGTCCTCATCTGCTTCCGACCGCACCGCCTTTTCGTGCTCAGGCATCGTCTGATGTCACTGCAGGGCCTCTTACGGGCGGTCCTAGGGTTGCGCTCCCGATGGGTTTGCGACGGTTAGAATACATAGCTAAGTCGGTCTCAGCAGCTGTCTGGAGGAGATTTCTAGCAGCGGGTTGCTCTGATCGGTAGTTTGCCGTGGTTTCTCCGATCAATACCAAGCGCATGCCGGAGCTAACAAACGGGCCACGGACCGCGAGCGATCTTTCTTTCCTCTTCCTTGTCCAGCCTCCGCCCATCCTTAAACGCACTTGCTGTTACACATGCACAAATCTACCACACTTGCCGGGAGACCGGGCGGGAGCTAAGGGTTTGGCCCGACTGGGACGGCGCCCCGCTGGTGGGAGATACCTAGTTGGGGAAATCCCTGCTAAGCGACGTGTAGATCGGGACCGGATCTCGTCACCCATAGGGTGATGTTCAGCATCACCTCCCGGAGCGATAAAACATCCTCTACACTTATGGGGCTAATGGATTTAGCAGTTGATGCTCCCGGAATCACTAATCAATCAATCAATCAATCAAAAGCTCCCGACTCGCCTTGCTGGCAGCTTGTTGCCAACAACAGCTGTGCTGACTAGCTGGCTCCAACCTCCCCGAGATTGTGTTCTGAGTGCGACTGTGTGGTAAACAAAACTTTAGTAGCTTGTATTACACTCGAATTAACATTTCAATATCTGGATGGACATTTGTTCAGCTGAAGAGAGTTGCGATGTCTGTGATGAGGACAGTCGCTCCGTCCTCATCCTCGTCTTCGTGAGTCTTCTTTCGCCTCCCCTCACGCCTTGTCCTCGTCCGCATCCGACTCCCCGCGATGGTTGCCTCGTAACCCGTGCTAACTTCAGTTGCGAAGTGCCGCAGTACTGTGACCTACGCTATTTGATTTGTTCTCTAAAAGTTTCTACGGAGAAAAAAACTTTAAGTTGCAGGTATTACACTGAAAGCATTGTTAAATTCTGTAGATCGAATCTGTAGATCGAATCCTGTAGATCGAGATTCTGTAGATTGAATCGGAGGAAACAAAAATGTTCGAAATCACATTTTGCCAGTTTTCAGTTGACAGTGAGAAACTGTTCTTAAAATATAAATTCAACGTTCCGGGCATAAAAGATCGTTGTTTGTGTTTTCTGTGACGTCTGTAGAGTGTCCATCAACTGTTAATGTTGAGAAAAAATGTTCTATGTTCGGAATTTAGAACCTTTTTGCTTTCTCTTCAAAATTCGCAGCTCCTGGACATCGAACGATTTGTTTTCTCCGATTCCTTTGTTGAGTAATGAGAGCCCCAATTGCTCTGCAGTGTCTGCAGTCTCATCGCGCGACAGCTTGTCATCATCACGTGCGTGTAGGCGTGGGGGGGGGGCGGTCTCCGCATCCCACTGTCAGCGCTCTCTGCCGCGGGTTTGATATTGTCTGGAAATTTGAGTATTTTGCGAAGAACAAAACTTAAGTTGATTACTGATTCATTGAGTATACTAAGTTCTCTAAGTAATTTAAATAACAGTGAACTAATTATTAATGATATCATTATCTATAATTACTTGTCATATAACAAAATAGACATCATTCTTTCATGGATACCATCTCATAAAGGAATTCAAGGCATCATATCATGATAGATTCAGCTGCTAATATAGTTGTTGTGGTGAGTTATCGTTGGCATTTCTAATGAAATAATGATATGCGTCGTCATTGCCAACAAAATTAATTGCCAATAATATTGTTGGCAATGACGACGCATATAATAATTTCTTCAGCTGCTAAGCAAGCATCTTAACTCCCTCTTCAGGAAAAAAAGGGTTTCGCGTAGGGACATCAAAAATCACTATATAGACGTCTTAATCTGCACTAGAACACTACGTGGTATAATTTTCCAAGTCACCTCCACAAAATTAGAAGACGTGTTTTTGATAATGACGCTCGTTCAGTACAATCAAGAAAAGAAGAAATTACGTTCGCAAGACTCCGCATAGGAGATAGCCGTATTACCCATTCACATCTGTTCAAAAAATAATCTCCTTCAATGTGTACATCTCGTAACATTCCTATAACTTATCCAAAATATTTTAATAGATTACCTGCTGTATTTAGCCTCACGAAACGCACACTCACTTACAAATTGTCTCCCCAAATTACTCACAGAAATATCTGAAGTAAATAATGTTTTCAAATTTCTAAAAGTTGTAAATTTATTTAATACACTGTAAAGAATTGTGTAGATGGTTGCACACGCATTTTGCCTATGTACACACTTAAACAGTATCCAACATATGTTGTTTTAATTTCTAATATCTCGTTTCTTGAATCTTCTTCTATTCACTCCTAAGACAACCATATTATATAAGATTTTCTGTTTGCTCTCTATTTTGCGGATAATCACCTACCTGACTTGTCGTACTTCATCTCGCCGTGGCCCTCTCGATCATTTTTATCCCACTCGCTCTCATCATACTTTCTCTGCCTTGCGTCTCTTCCGTCTCCTGCCGGTGATCCTTCCTGCTCTTGAAAAGTCTATTTTCAGCCGAGACGGATCGAAGAGTACTTGACATCGATTCCCCAGACTGACAACTTGCTTTCGACCCTTTTCAGCATTTGCTGACCTTCTCTCCACCTGTCAGCGCACCCTTCATCTCTTCGACGTGACATCGTTCCAATTTCTAGTTCTCCCCTCAAGCACTTGTAAGAGAGGAACCAAGTGCGCTTTTTAACCCTAGATTACGAAGGCGTCGTCTGGCAACTAGTGCCAAAAGCTTCCCTCACCCCGTTGCCCTCACTCCCCGTTTCTGAAACTCTTTGTCCCTTCGTTGTGTGACTAGTCCGAGAAATATAAGAATCGTTATACACGTGCCTTTTTTCGGCATACGGCATTTTAATAGGCGTCGTCCAATAGACTACGCCTTTGTAGTTACGTGAGCAATATTTTTGGTTGTTGTTGTTGGCTAATAATGTAAATAAGGAATACAAAATCCTTGTCCTGTATCATTTAGGTATTGTTCTGGACATGTTGCAATTAATGGGATGATGGCGATCATAACAAAGCCATGTGTGGACAGCACCAAAGAAGTGTTTGTTGTGAGATTCAAATCATTGAGGTGTATCTATAAAAACATTTAAAATGTATTTTATAACTCCATATCATTCACATTCAATCCATTCAATTTTGTGTATCATTGTAAAACTCATTTTGCCTTTATTTACACAAAGTAGTCTGCCAGACTAAGCATTTGTAAAAATGCTTGCTACAGGACGTCTTTGTAATCTACGGGTAACTTGTAAATCGTGATGCTTCATGTGTAACCCTCATTCCGCCTCATATCGAAAAATTCCGTTCATTTCAACCATTTTTAGTAACGTTTCGACCTTTTAATATTAACTCTTTAACCTGACTTCATACCACTCTTTTCTTTAAAAAGGTAGGTAATATCTGGCGTGATAAAGACCTCAGAATCTCTCCACTCATCACTTTGTAACTCGTACATTTTTATAACAAAACGAAATTTTGCCTCCTATTTTGTTCTTTATCGTTGACTCATCCTTAAAATATTTTGACGGGATTTATAAAGATCGGCTCTCAAGAAGACCCTACTGTTCCAAGCTTTCTTTTTCGATATCTAGAAACGTTTCATTTGTACGCGAAACATCTTTTCAGCTTTGTGAACATTCTGTTATTTCACTAAGTTTTCCCCTGCTCTTGTCGAATTTTTAAGTTGATTGTTCCTTGAATGTAGATGGAAACCTATTAATAGGTTGTGAGGTGTTGTATCACCTAATATTTTAATATTCACTTAATTGTGAAAAGCTTAAGCTATTCGAATGTAGTTTATTACAACTACAAAAATGGATATTGTTAATAAAGTTTGTAATTATAAATCAATTTTAACTCTATTTAGTTCTCAAAATAACGGCAATACAATGTTTTAACAAATAATAGAGAATAAGCTTAATCTTCGCATATTTCACATTACGCTTCAGTCTAAAAGAAAATTACCGTAAACAGGTAATAATTTCAGTTAAGGATGTGTTTTCTGTTACTTCCTTACACATTAGTTCTTCTCTGAATTTTTTAATAACTTTCATTATTTCATGCAGACATGTTCAAAAAAATTTTCTTTTTTAAATGGATTTGGAATCACGTTCCCTAGGTCTTTAGATGAGGGTGAACTAATTGTTACAGTAAATTTTGTGTCATTGCTTTGAAATTTTAACATTTATTTTGCTCTTTTGTGTCGCCCTTTACTACACCATCACCATTCGACCTTCTGCCGACGTTGGGAGCTTCTGTCACATTTCCCCGCTTACGCGATGTGTTCGGAAAGCTTCACTAATCTTTTTTCATCTTTAGTATTCACGTGTCACTGAAAAAAGCAGAGGTTAGGATGGGACTTCACTTGTGGCAATCTCGATTTGCAAAGACGTATCGAGTATTGAAACGAGTATCGATTTATATAGATCGAGTTCCCTAATCCGTCTTCCATCCTCGTTCGCTTCTTCGTCCGCCATCCGCTCCAGACTTCGTGAACTTCGATTGGACGTCGGCGCAGGCTGGAGTTCCGTTCGCCGATGGGGATTTGCCTCTTGCAATCGCAGATCCATGCCCAACTCCCCTGCGAAGTTTCTCTCCGGCTGCGCTGAGTTGTCATTGAAAGAGGGAGAGGGACGATTTGCGACGCATTTACCCCATTCATTATTAGGAGACACAATTGAATGCAATAAATCATTATAATCCTTTTAAAAATAATATAAGTTAAAAGTCCTTTTTTTAAAATATTTTTACGAATCTTGGTTAAACATTTTGAGGATTCGTATAATGAGTTCAAAAGCCTCTCAAACAATATCTGGACACACAAATTAGGAAACTTAAATTAGGAAACAGATTAAAAACTCAAATTACAAACTAAAAAAACTTTATCCCAAAATTTTATGAAAAATGTAATTAGGAAACATCTGGCTATTTTATGTCATAATAATTGTAACATCATCCTTTAATATTAATAGTCAGTAATAACAATATTACATGATAATAATAATGGTCGTAGTAATAACAATATTACAAAAACATGACAAAGAACCATTAAGACTAATGCGTTTATTAAGTATTTTGATAAATCTGTGTGGTAATGATAGTTTTAGGAAAATCTAGGTTTTATTTTTTCTGTAAATTTTTTATATATTATGCTTTTATAAAGAGAGGTTTCATGTTAAGGGAAAGTTAAGGGACTTTGTTACATTTCTCATTTTTGTGTTGAAATTATTGAATCGTCTAGGAATATTCCACCATAATCATTGTGGCAATTTTCGCCTAATTTCTCCGCCTTCCTTCTACTCGTCTAGTGCCTTACGGGCTTAACAATCGCCATTTCCCTTAGCGAGTTTCAGAATACTCGCTATGAGTTTACTGTGCAAATATGAGAAACGTCGGTGTTCAACATCAAAGTCGTTTTCTTTTACTTTGGTCGTTTGATTGACATTCATGCGCAAACGGACAACAAACTTTTTTTTTCTGGTAAATATATATAATGGACAATTTGACTCTTCGATCGCCGCCCCAACGTTTCTCTCCGGGTGTGAGTGAGGCTTTGGAAACGTAAATGTATGTGAGTGGTTTTTATAAAGACACGACTCTCATGCACTAGCTCGTTCGTGAGAACCACGCGATTAGGCTTAACATGTGTACATGCAACTCATGTACATATGTAGAAGACAATAATTGTTTCGGTCGTGTACGAATCATTCGTATCGTATCGTAAACCTCCTAATGTTCATGTTTTTGTTTGCGTGATTCGCGCATTGTTTTTTAAGAGAGCCTCCTTAAAGGCCCATTCACAATTCAAACATAAATATAAGGATCGCGTTAACATAAATGTTAGGTATCCATAAGCGAACTCATTCACAATGCGTTCGCATAAGCATAATACGTAAGACGTTAACTTAAAAGCATGCAAGCTTCAAGCTTCTGTTCTTATGCTTAAGAAAGACATAAGAAATGAACCAATCACAGTACGTTAACTCAAAATCGAGAATCGAAAGAGGAGTGACGTCGATAGACGAACTAACGCCATATGGGCGATGGACGCAGTCCATACCTCGAAATCGATTCTCACATCCAACCAATAGTAAACACAGCCGATAGAAACTCTTATTTTGCTTACGTTAATGTTAGACATTGTATCACTTCTGTTAATGTTTACGTCTATACGTTATGCTTATGTTTACGTTTGCATAGTGAATGGGCCTTAATAATGCCTACAGTTACGCCAACAACAGCTTAGCGCTAAAATTAGGGTGTTCGAACTTTGCGCAAAGCATGGATGAATTTACCTTGACACTGAGGTATTGCAGGCAATCAAAGCATGTTCCATATAATCGTCTGAAACGTGATTTATTACTTCATTATTGTCGAGGAAATCCAAATATCTGTCATCTGAACTGACATACAAACTAATATTTCGATGGAGTTTTGCCACAAGAAAAAGGAAGAGAAGAAGGTTGACTATTTTTTATTATAATTCTTTTTTTCATTAACAATTCTTTCACATAATACATTTTATGACTTTTGTCTGTTAATAAATGTGAATAAACATTCGGTTCTTACTAGATATTCCTTTGAAATTAATGAGGGAGCGCACCTTAATGAACTTGCAGCACAAAAGCTTTACCGTCATTAATCTAAGAAATTTTGGGAGCTGACTTCGTTCGTTGCTTTTGTGGAGGTATTTTTTACGGCCAGCAAACTTTTCTTTATTTGAAACTTTGTAATTAAATTGTAATTTAATACAATAAAAGTTTGGCGAGCGCAAATTCTGGAACAGTTGAGAATGTGCTCGGCAGTTTTTATACGGTAGAGTGTTTTTAATTTTTTAAGTGTTTTTTTTTTTTTTTTGCGATTTCATAAGGAATTTTATTGAATTTTGTTTTGTTAGTATATTTTAAAACTGCTTTCTAATACGCGAGAACATTTCAATATAGATTTTTGCTACGTAGTTAATTATATTCCTTATTTTGAGAATTTTCAAGCTTGTCATGTTCATTAACTGTCGAAGGAGTAAAACAGCGTTTCACGATGGAAATAATTCGTTCACATAACAACTTTTTTTTAAAAGAGATGTAATGCGTTATTCTAAGCTTGGCAATTTTGAATATAATTTTTAAAATCGAAATTGCTGTTATAATGTTTTTTAAGTTTACGTTCCGAATTAACTTACATATCTAGCATTTTATAATAACATATATTACCTTACCCAGTGTGTTAGAACTAATGTATATGTCATTAGATAAACTTGGAACATGATAATTGAATGATTATATGTACTTTCACGCATACCGCGTACGTAATATTACTCTGTCAAGAATGGTGATTTTTCGACTGAAAAACGCGTATTTCGAGGCCCTGACACAGAAAAAGTGGATAAATCTTGTTCCAATATGCCTCTAGAATGAAGCGCACTCAAGAATCCAGGAATGTAACTAATACAAGAAAGTCTTTGCCCTTCTGTAGAATCTCGTATCCTATTTTGAAAAAAAATTAGATTTAGATTTATTTAGTCTAAAAAACAACAGTAAAACTGTGTGTAACGGATGGGGGATAAGATCATCTGCGCACGTTTTCTTGACTTCCAGTATACCTCGCCATCATTTTAACTAAAATTCTTGAAAAATAAGTAAAAGTTAAATATAAATAAAAAAATAAAATAATTTTTTTAAAAGCGCGAGATTAGCGATATTTGAAAAAAAACTGACATTTTCGTTCTCGAGTTATAGAAAACTTATTTGTATCGGTAAACGAATTGCATATATGATTCTGCATTGCTAACAAAATAGTAACTCGCCCTTACCTCTACTCCTACTATTGTAAGCTAAAGGAGAGTTCAACAAACGTTCGCATAGTGATGCTACATTTATGTCCAGAAGCAAAACAAGGGGCCATCTCATCCTTTGCTCAATGAATCAGAGAAAATGGAGTTAAACCTGATGGAGATGGGGGTCATTGGCCTGGAAGCTGAAGTACATTATTTCTTAAATGCATATTAAGTATTTTTAATTACTTGCCTCATTACATTAAGAGACAAACTGAGCGTTTACAAATGCATAACTCAGATAAACTAATGTTCTAAGCTCCACTACGCATGGATAACCAAAAACGAAGCAAGATTTATTCCATTCAAGAGGACCCGCTTAAAACTAACATGCGGAAGTTCCTGAGTTTCACTCTCGCAAGATGAACTACCATCTGCGGCGACAGACAACAAAAATTGAGGCTGAAGACGGGAGCGCGCAACTGCCAGGCCCCTCCGAGTGCGACGCCGTCTTCTGCGCAAACTTTCGTCGAGGGGGGGGATGTGCCGGAGGGGAGACCGATTTGTGGCGTAAAGTGTGAGTGTCTAAAACAGTCTCCGGCACAAAATTCATACTTGAGCAAAATACTATGAAAAGGGATTTGAAACTTTGACTCCTTTAGCTTAAAGGACTTTAAACGCATGTTTAAACAGCTTTACTGTTGAAAACTGCCAGCTCCTCATATTTATTTACGAAGCATTATAGGCTAAAAGTACTTGAGTACCTATTTTAAGTCAGTGATTATAAACCGAACATAAATTGTTAACTGGTAATTCGTTTCAGTGTTTCTAAACATGCTCTTCTGATTTAATTCAAAGAATTGATTTATCCGATTCTGAGGAATCGGAATCCAAGTTTAAGATTTGAAGTACCTATTGATAATATTTGACTAAAGCACTTGAGGAATTGTAGTAGACCTGATTTTGTTCATCTTTAGTTTTTCGACTTTTGTTGACTTTTCTTATTTTCTAATTTTCGTTCCTGCGATTTTTTAAGTTACATCATTTTCTTTTGAGATAAAAATACAAAAATTCAATTATAAATATAATATTTATGACCTAATAGTATCATTAGGTTATTGACATATTATACTGAAGTACAATATGTTTCTTCATTTGTACACTTAGTAAAGGCATAGCTATGTAATCCTGCAAAATTACAAAATCTCCAAATAATCCAATGAAAATGTTGACGGAAAAGTGTTCTTTTAAAGGTCTGTCCGTCACTCTGGCCGCCTGACCGTTCCTTTACCCGCCCGTCTATTCCGTCTGTGAACAACATTAGCGTCTAAACTGTTCAGAAGATATTCCTCAAAATGATATTTCCCGATAGATCTCACTCAGGTTGTGGCCGCCTCAATTTGAAACGTATTTCTATTTTGGGAAATACTTTGTATGATGTTCCGGAGACATTTTCAAAATTTTGTAAAAAATGGTTTCAATTTTTTTTATTTCGAATGACTTTATATTATAATTTTTTCTGTATATGAAATATGTTTTTCAAAACTAGATCTTTAAAAGTAAGGCCATATACATTTTTTTCAAAACATTAGTTTTTGCATAATTTTTATATTTTAATCATCGTCATGGAATGACTGATAATGTACTATTCTTGATTTGAGTTCAACTTATCGTTCAGTGCTATTATTAAGTGGTTCAAATTCATAAAACACACGACATTGGTGATTCGAAGTGTATGGTATTCAATATTTCAAATCATGTATTTTCTCACAGATGTCAACTTCAACACCGTCTGCTGTGGCTGCAAAGTTAGAGAAATAAACGAAATTGTTTACATTAGTTGTTAGCAGTTACTTCTGTTGTGGTTCATTCCGGAGGTTAGGTACCAGGTGCATGGACTCTTTAAGTGGCCAATCGCGAGTGGGCGCAAATGAGAGCCTGGTTCGCGCCGATTGAATCTGCGGCCTCCGCCACCTGCTCCTCGAGGGACGAGCGCAGCATCGAGCGGTGGCTACTCATTACAACATAATGAGCTGCGCGGCCCAGGGAAGCGGACCGCTGGCTCGAGCATCGCCACATTAAAGCGGCCCATTTCCAGGCAAGACCGGCTCGTCGAGTCCCTAACGCACCGGTTCTAGACGCCTCGTTGTTCACACAAGGGATCGCGATTCGTCACAAGGGATTGAAGTTGGTCGTACAGAGAGTGCGGCTCCCGGAATTCCAGGGCTCCTTCACACGGCGCGGTCAGCGGTAATTCCGAGTGGCGCGCCTGCTGGCAAAGCGTTGGTTTAAATGGGGGTACTCACTCGATCGGCGTAGTGCCGCTCGGTGGCGACCTCTCTCCTCCCGCAGCGCAGACGAGCTTCCGCGCCACCGCCAGCAGAACATTGTACTGCGATTTATGCAAGTTTTTTTGTTATCCATATCCACCTGGCTGAGGGCCTCGATTTCCAGCCACCGATTTGTTCCCACTGGTTTTTCCAATTGCGCTTGGTGAGATGTTGGCCTCCCAGGCAAGGCAGTTGCCTCGGCCGACAGTTGACTGACGATGCCAGAATTATAATAAAAAAATGCGCTTTCACATAGAATGTTTAAATTATGAATTTTTGTATATTCAAATAGTAACCGTTATTGAATATTTTTCATACTATAAGAATTAAACATTGTGTCGAGAGCAAAACAAGAAGCAATCTTTAAAAAAGCTTTCAGAGAGAGGCGATATTATATTTGGCCCCGTGCGCTGAACGCCGAATGTCGGCGGGTGATCCCAGCCCTAATCGCTTGGCGGTTGGGGAGGCGCGGATCCAAGCCCTGCGGGGGGCCTAGGGCGTGTGCGGCCCTCTGGCAGTAAAAACGGTTTTCCGTTGCGCGCCGCGTGAGGCGCTTTAAAGTGCGCCACGTGACCCGAATCCTCTGATTTATGGTGATCCCCGTCCTTCCTTCTGTCAGGTCGGCGGCTGCTGTACAACGACGTTGTGCTATTACAGCGATACGGAAAACGAGAATCGACGCGCTGAGAAATGCGCGTTGAAAGTAATCCAATTCGCGTGCTCTATTAACGCTCAGAACTACCGCGTATTCGTTTTTCAGAGGATTTGCATTACTACTTGAATTCTGAGTAGCGAGAAAAATGATCCGGGTGATATATCTTTAAAATTTCATTAAATTAAAATTAATTTCAATAAATATCTTTAAAATTTCTCAAATATTTTAAATTAAAATCGCTCGTAAGCCCCCTGGGAAAGTGTTGTCTCCACATTAATCACATACCGTAAACGCTTGATTTCAAGTAATTTTTTCACGTATTTTAAACCTTGATTATGTCAAGTATTTTCTTCAACCTGCAAAACAAACAAGGATATTTTAGATTTACTCAACGCTATTTCATCGTCAGGATGCAATTGGAGCCAGTTTATGTTGTGTGTCCAGGAACGAGAGGGAAATCCAATCACAACAGTTCGTGTAATTCACCGATTCATTGTACACAAGTGATACAATTTGAAACCAGAAATCGTGCACCATAAACAGCCAAGCCCGACGCCTCAAGAAGATGTCCCAGATACAATGCCTATTCATCAAAGCCCGCACAGGGTTTCACAAAACGTCACTGATCGGGCAACACTATTGTCTCTGATCGGACAAGTATCCAACAGACACTCACTCGCGAAGTAACTCAGTACAACTCTGCAAACTCACTCGGTACCATTCCACAAACTTCAATTCCGCTTGGTAGCTGCTATAAAGTCTAGAGCTATTATCATAAGAGGGATCCGCTTTGATTGCTACTGCTGGGCCACTGCTACCAATATAAATGTTAATAGAGTTACTGATATGCAGTTACATCCAAGCACCCATTTTTTTCAGTGCGTTCGTGAATAGATCATTAGTAAATGGCGTCATCGTGATCTCTTGCAATGCCATCGCCCTGCACGACGTTAATTTGTTTCCAGACCTGTCAAAGTGATCCTTTCTTTCTCTATACTTCGGCGAGTCTATGTCGTGACGTTCGTTTACCGCAGCGTCCCATCCCAGCGGACCCCCCCCCCAGCAGGCGTGGAAAGGGGGTGGTGCGGTGCCTCTCCATCGGCCCGCTCCTTGGCTGGGAGTGCGGTAGGCCAGTCTCCACTGCAGTCCCTAGATCCAGAGTAGCGTAACCTAAGAGTAGCGAAAGTAGTAACCTAAGTAGAAAGTAGTAACCTAAGAGTAGCGAAACGGCCTACGCCATTCCCTCGCCAAAACCCTTTCAACCTGCAGCCACGTCAGACAGCATTCAGAAGCAAGGGAGAAATTATAACAATCGAAGGCGATTTCAGAGAGTTTCAAGTATAAAACACTTGACTTATAGACTTGACTTGAAGTATAACACACTTATTATAATTGCTTTTTGGTAGTTTCACACATATTTATTCGCTCACAATATCGCACAGTTCAATTATATATAAAATGGCGGAATCAGTGGCGCAAAGGAAGGCGCTACTCCTGTACCTTGGGATTTTAGGCCTCCGCTGCCCTGTCTTCCGGGTCTACGAGCAATTCTGGGCCTCACTGCCTGCCTGGATGCATCTCAGTGAGCCGCAGTACCCGATCTATGCCCAGTGCACTACCATTCATTACCTTTTTTTTTTTTTATTAAACACACGCATTTTGAAGGGAGATTTTTCATTTCTAGGATTCAACTATAAAATAATTACAGCCATATTCTACTTCAATATTTAACCATTTGATAGAAGGGTTCCCTAGTTATAGAAGTGTTATCAGGTATTCAGTCCGGTCTCAACTGATGCTGACCTTTCATTGATTGATTGATTGATTAATTGATTGATTGTTTCCGGGTACGTGACTACGTCCGGTTGCGCCGGGAAAACACCCGGGGATATCTGGGTCGGGGTCGCTACGGAGACAATGACAATGCTGTTTTTGAGCCCACTCAGCCGAAGCTGGCCTTTAACGTACGTAGGTTCTTCTTTGCTCAGAGTTCCACCTCACGTTCTGCCAACCGCGATTCCGCGTCCAATAATTTCCCACCAGAAGTGTTAATCCTGCCCTCTTCTAAAAATAATTGCTCTCGCACTCGATATTTGCTTCCCCGAAGGAACCCCCAGGATGTTCGACCACTTGCAATATTTTCTTTTCGCTTACGCTCCCATTTCAACGGAAACTGCGAAATCCTGAGAAAAGCGCGTTGGATTAGCTCCGGCGCGCGGACTGTGGATTTTACCCCTCGCGAGCGATCGGCGGAGACGTCGCGGGCGCGGGTTTCCTAGAAAAACAACCTGCGGTGGCGACTGCGAAGGGCTGCGAGGACACGTCCGTGCGCCCACGCGTCGCACCTTCCTCTGCAGGTAGCTCTATACACGCGGCATTCTGCGAATCCCGAGTAGTGTTTGAGATTCGCTTGCGATTCGCCAAGCGCCGAACATTCGGTATTTGCCCTACCCACCGCGTGTCGGTCTTTAAGAGGGCTCTACATATGCAGCATTCGGCGAATGCCGAGTAGTGTGGACGGGTGGTTTGCGATTCACCGAACATTCGGTATTCGCCCTACCCACCGCGTGTCGGTCTTTAAGGGGGCTCTACACATGCGGCATTCGGCGAATCCCTAGTAATAACAATCCTTGTACCGTCAGGACGCGAACCTAGGACCCCCTGGTCAGAGGCTCTGCAGTGACATCAGTCGAAGTCCTGAGCCACCTCTCCCCATCACGGCTACTGGAGGTGACGAGAGTTCTTCACATCAATACTTTTGTTTTATCAATTCTTGGCGAATGTCGTAGCAGTACCTTGACAAACAGGACACGGACTACGCACGATCTTTCCTTCTCCGTCCTTGTCCTCTCCTCTCCCCGCACTTACGTGCCTTCCAGGGTGGCTAAATTTTCCCCAGCCCCCAAAAGTCATCATTTTTTAATCTCTCGTAAAAAAACAAAAAATCTTTGAAACAGAATAGTACTAAAGTGTTTGAAAGCTATTTCAAATAAAATAATAAAACGTATAATTGTATGTATCGAAATATGCATTGAAACCTCAAATTTAATCACAACAATCCAATACACATAGGTTTAAAAAAAAATAAACATTACTAGTACAAACTGAAGGGAACTGACAATAAAATACAAACCTCATTTTCTATTATTGAAACTCCAAAATAACCACAACAAACAAGTATAAAAACAACATTCATACAAAATAAACGTAACACAAAAAAATTCAAACTTGTTAACCGACTGCGCGAACGCAAAGTGTAATATGGCTGGCTGTGGACAGTGAATGTTTATTCGTTCAAAATACTCCAGAGACAAAAGCAAAGAGAAAAATTACTCCTTATCGTCCCACGAGTGACCCTAACCTGGCGGGTGGTTAAATTTTGCAAACTTCATGTATGAGCGTATGAAAAACCCATACATAACCATTGAAACGTATTAATATTTATTTAAAAATTGTTTCAAATAAAATACGAAAAGTTATAATTGTATTATCGAAATATTCATTAAAAACTCAAAAACAAACACCTACAAACCAGCACGAAAAGAAACTAAAGTACAAATCAACTGACAATAAAATATAAACTTTGTTTGCTGCAATTGGCAACTCCAATTTCATCACAACGAACACACACAAATTAAACGGGCTGAGTTAGCTCAGAACGAGCATTTCCGTTGTCTTTCATTTCTCTGCCGGGAAATCTAAGGTTCGAGTTCCTACAAACGGGTCACGAACTGCTAACTTGGTAGGTTGATTAGTGAATGCGGTCGCGCCAACGGCTAAGGTCATCAGTTCCGTAAGTGTTGCATGTTTTATCGAGGGAGGTAACGGTTATCATTCCCCATTTGATCCTGTGGTTGCGGATTTCCGACCCTAGCTACAAGGCTTGGTCGAATTCAGTCGCTCTCTAGAGAATTCTAGCGCCAGGCTGCTCTGATGGGCAGGTTTTCGTGGTTTCTCTAATCACTGGGTGTATTCCAGAGAAGTTCCCTAACAAGTAGTCCACGGTCTGCCCGCGATCTGCTCTTTCTCATTCCTGACCCGTCTTCTCCCCTTTCATTCACACACACACACACACAAGTAGTATTACATGCACTACTCTACCTTCCATGTCGAATGACCACGAGGGACCTTGGAGCTTTTCCGGGTTGACAGTGCCCCGCTGGGGGAGATAGCTGAAGAGGGAATTCTCGGAAGTCGTCATTAAGTGAGCGCTGGATCTCATTCGAACGCGAGAGGAAGACCACAGCCTCCCGGGATTTAACATGCACTACACTTGCGGGACTAATGGCCATAATAGTTCATAGGATTTTATGGTAGACAAAGTGAATTCACGGAAAGTTGCTTCGGGGTTTCCTCATTTTTCCCTACCTCTCTCCAATCAAAGCTCCGTGTACCATCGCCGCCCCCTTCCCCATTCTGCCTCCTCTCCATCACGTCTGCCTCTACGTTGCCTCCTCCTTTGCCGCTGCGGTGCCCCACTCCACCCGAGACTCGCCCTACACTCCATTCGCCTCCGCCATTTGTTCCCTCCCCGCCTCCTGTACCTGCCCCCACCCTACATCCTCTCACGCATCCTCCCCAATCTTAGTGTCTGCCGACATACCCCCCCTCACCGCCCTAGGCCACGTCTTTAACCCCAATCCCCGCCTCGACGTCGGCTTCTTTACCCACACCTCCATCGTTTGCCTGAATCGGGACCTGCCATTTTTTCTCAACCGCCTGGCGTAACCGTTCCCACTTACTCGCCCCCTACTGCTCTGGCGGGCCCCACCCATTTGTTTGCGCCCAGCACCAGTGGCGGAAAGTGCGGGGGGGGGGGGGCGAGGAATTGAAGTGCGGTAGGAGGCGGGTGCAGTTGTCCTGGGGAGAGTAACCGACGAGAGATAGACGTGACTGTCCAAAAAGAAAGAGCAGCTAATCTTGGGAGATGTTCCTTTACGAAACTGATTGCGTCAAAGACTTTCAGAAAGAGGAAATTATGAGGGAGAGGAAAGATAAAAATTGTGAGTGCAGGAGAAGGCATTACCTTCCCTCCATGTGTGTGTGTGTGAGTGTTGGCGTGTGCATGTGTGCACAATGGCCCAAGTGTAAGTTTCATAATTCAGAACACTAATATATAAAAGAACGTAAGCAATTCGTGTACATTCATTAAAACTAAGTGTAATAAAAGTCTATACGTAAACCCTATTTACATAATTGTGGGCAACGTGTCCGTATCAGGTATGTTAGCCTCTCGCGCACATGGTTCTGTCTTCGATTTCCATTGAACTTGAGTTTATGTTTTACTTCTACATTGCGTCAGTTGCTAGTAATAGAATAGAAACAAAACAAAAACTAATAAACTTTACATTAAATTAATCTAAATTTGCCAAACAAACGGTGCTTTCAATATCGTCAAAACGTGACTAAACGTGTGTTCTTGAAACAACACGCGAAATCATAAAATTAAAAACCAGTTAGTTTTAGACGAAGACGAAATATTGGTATTTCCCTCGGAGTCCCCCAAGGCAGGCGAGTTCCCCCCGCCACTGCATGGCTACCGGTGTAGCGCCGGTGGCTCTTATCACGAGAAACTTGCGTGAGCGAAAGTGCACGGAGCTCCCATTATAGTGACGCACAGCCAAAGAGTAAACGCAGTAAAATAGCTTAAGAGAGCGGCATTGCTGCACTGCCTGGGAACGCACGAGACACCGGCGAAGGCGGTCGACGAGCACTCTTTGATTTCAAACCTATTTCATATGCATCGATTTTACTGCAATATCTCGAATATTGAATGAAATTAAAGGTAAAATGTATATTATAACATATTGTAAGAACTGTTTCAAGTATCAAGATTGTGTAACCTGCATTCTAAGCACAATCCTCCACTAAGAAATATACATTTACGCATGCTTATCTTAATAATTGAAACTGCTTCGTTCTTGTGTACCAAATTTGTCCATCTTTCAAGTCTGCAGACTTGCCTATGATGTCATTTTTCAGCTGTTTCCTTATTAACTCCAAAATAATTTTCTCTCGAATTACAATATTTCTCAAAGAAGAAACTGTCTCGTCTGAAATAATTATATTTCTGAGGTATGTTGCTGAGATTTATGGGTCAGAATAATTATATTTGCGAGTATGAACACTTGAGTTTTCACTACTTAAAACTGGTTCGAATTTTCTATTTCAACTAGGTCTTCTGGAACATTCCTTTAGACTCTTATTGCATTACTGATCGTTCTCTTGTTTATTTATACACTCTAGAACAAGGAGTTTGTCGGGTTGAACACTTAACGCGTGTCAAATGAGGGATCAGAGTGTTCTCGCTGTCGGCTGCAGTGCGAATGCATTCTTTCGCCAAGCATTTTGTTGGTCGATGGGTGTCACTGTCCTGCGTTGTGTGATGTAGGACGCGTGAGGATTAAGGGACGTTCCGAGCGCGGAGGGACGGGCGGATTTACGTCGGAGTCTGAAGGGCCCTCGTCTTTCCGGGATCACCCAGGCACGGGCTCTTAGGCGTCACGAATGTGGAGGGAGGAGACACGAGGGCAGGTACGTCTGTTCGTAGAAATGTTACGATATAAAGATCCATTGCACTGCAATTACGGGACTAATGTACATGGTACCTACAAACCAATTCGCAAAGGCAGAGTTTTTTTATTTACTCTATATCTCTGCTGTTGTGAACTACTGTTATAATATTTTTAGTACTAAAATTGATCTCTCTGTCTCTCTCTCTCTATTATGTATATATATATTATATATATATTTATATATATATATATAACGCGATGCGTTTTTTCAAAAAAACATGTATTTTAATTGCGCGGGAACGGCGGCGAGTAGCTGACTAAATCAGTGAACGGGTCAGGCGCGAGACGGCGGCGAGACCGGTCGAGACGTCGGCAGAAGAGAGTAACAGGACACGAAGGAGAGCTGAGCTGATAATGATGCGCGCGTCGAGTAAAAGAAAAGAAGTGAAGTTTAATAACAGAAGAGAAGCTATTAGGAAGTGGGAGGGAGAGAGAGATGTGTGTGTTATTGAATTGTATGAATTGTGATATTGAGGTTTATACTGTGTTCAGAGTTCTATATTTTTACGAAAGATTTGAAGAAAATGAGCAAAGATTAGATGACGTATGAAGAAACGACATTGCAAATTCTGGCCATTTCAAACATTGCATTCGACAGGAATAGAAATAAATAGGAAATACTGGGAAGATGAAATAGTTGCTAGAGAGATTACGTCGAGGATGGTGGAAGGATGAATTGAAGTCTACGAGGCAGCTAATGCGTTAACCGATATCGGAAAGGAACAACAGTGAGATTAATGACTTTCAAACCGCGAGGAACAGCGATAACACACAAGGCAACATTAGCAACGATATTAATTTCTAACAACGGAAATGTAAAATCTTGGGGACTGTTTGCATCCTGTACTGTTTGTATTTCTTGTTCTTGGTTTTTCAAAATGCGTCGAAACGACGACTGTCTGGAACACACAGTCTACAGGAAATCAACTCACACGTTCCGTACCAGCAGCTTGCAACGAAGAATGGCGTTCTGAAAACTCTCGCCATTCGTGCTGCATAACTCCTGAACGGGATGAGCCCCTCTGCTAAGAGGGAATTTCTAAAGCAGTCACTTGCTGCCAATGGCTACTATCGCCCCAGGATTCAAAGGGTCTTAACAACTCCCACACGATCCGCCGCCATCTAGAGCAACCAGCCCCACGGAAATCGAACACAGGCAACAGTTGTTCTTCCTGTTGCCTCCCTCTCACCACTTCAAACACAGGAATGCTTCACGCTCCGCTGTCGCCCAGCACGCATAGGACCGGACATAACTTCCTGTTTGAAGGTACGGCTGTGCTCTGCAGAGAAGACCGATGGAGATCCAGACAATTAAGGGAGACTTGGAAATTGTCAGTCAACCCCATAACACCAACGGCGACGAGGGGGTTGCGCTGCCACACTGGTTGGCGGCCATTGCTACGGATTGACTCGGAGATGTCCGCCCGACGGATGGCTCCATGCCGTTCGACTCCGGAACGTACCATGCCGTCCGATCAACGTTTAGTAACTAATGTGTTAGGAATTTGTCGTAGTAGAGGGTTTCGTAATTGTGATGTGTAATAAATTACTAATATTTTAGTAGCCATTTTCATAATAGTAATGTTTTTAAAATGTGATGTAATGTTTTAGTAATTGTAAGGTTTTCATGGTGGTTTTATAATGTAATAAAAATGGTAATCAGTAATGTGTCTACCATTATAAACGTCTCTGTAAGTAATATCAACAGCGCAAAATAAAACAGCACCTGTTCGTAGCGACGGGAGTAAACAGACATGAAGCGGGGCGACCGATATTACATCACTTTACAACAGCTAAGGTAAATGTAAAATGTAAAAAAAAAAAAAATGTTAAAAAAACAGTGATCAGTGAAATTACTGAGACATCTACGTGGACGTTTCGTGAGTGTTATACAACCAGGCAGAACTTACAATTGAAGAACTACATTCCTGCATGTAATATTATATTTTTAAACATTTTGAAATATATTTTTAATAGATTGTGAATTTGTAATCGGTAAAACCCATTGGAACGTGATGCGACTATAAATAAAGTAACTCTCCCTCTCTTTCACTCTTCGAGGCTCGTGGCTCTCCCTTTCACAGCCTGTTCTTCCCGGCTCCTTGGAACCCCTGCCGAGCGCAGAGGCGGCGGGCGGGGGAGCGGTCGTGAGGGGCGAACGACCAGTGGCGCCGGCGTCGCGACGCTGTCGGACGTGGCCGTGTACAGAACGGATACGGGGCGGGAGCGGCG
>BOPP01000052.1:1666057-1684513 GCA_017312745.1 Gryllus bimaculatus | reverse complement strand
CTCCTTGGCGCGGTCGATGGCCTTAATCTGCGAGTCGGTGCATGTGTTTGCTCCTTGGCGTCTTACTCCTCGCCGAGACGAGCGGCAGTGCGCAACAAAACTTTGCGCCGTATTTTCGTCTCATTTGAAATTTCACCATAAACTTCGGAAATGATAATTAACATTCTTGGTATCCTCTCAGTCAGTAATAATTGAAATAACTACCAAGTTGTTAAAATGTCTAAATTCAGGGGAAATGCTTAATAAATGGAAGTTTTTTTTTATTTACGACATTCAATCATTGACGGTTTGCGGATTGATTACCAAAAAGATAGGATTGAAATGGAGAGTCTTAATGTAATTAATTTGTTTGTTGAAAAATAAAAGATGAAAAGCACTATAGTACGTAAAGAATACTAATAATTACTGAAATGATAATATATTTACCATCTGCTCAGTATCTCTACAATTTTCAATTTTAACCAATCTAGGTAATTTAATTATCCTTGAATATAAACTTTGCTTTAATTACTTTAACGCCATTTCAAAACAATTATAATTTATGTGAGCTCACTGAAAAATTGCTGAGCGTTGTGCACAATACCTATGACTTGATTAATGGAACAAGTATCAATAGCTATCTTGTAGATCTTAAAACCAAGTTGTCTTGTAATGTACCTGGTAATACCGACAAATGGTTACCCACGTGTCCTAGCACGTTTATTCTATATTTCAATGTGATCAGAAATAGTGTTCATTTCCAACCAGTTTCCAAACATCCATTGATTACGTTTCGTTGCTTCGTTGATCGCCAAGTGATAATGATGTACTGCTCCTCAAGTGCATCTTACGATCTAATACCATCATTCCGGATGACAATATTTATAATCACTGTCCAGGTCACTTAAAATTATTTGTTTTGTTTTATTCCATTCATTTTCTACGTCTTCTTAACACTAATTCTCCACTTGTATTCACACCTTTCGTTCGTACACTGTTTTCCGATAATAAGACCCAAGTACGTGCAGCATTGAGTGATGATCCCGAGTTTCTCCTTGTTGGCCGCCCTTCCGAAAGATGACGAGGCTTGTGGAGAAGGATTCTAATTTTTGCAACTTATGCGAATACGTGAGATGTAATGATGGCAGCGATGACGAGTTGAGCAAAGACTTCTTCGAAAGGGCACAATCGCAATTCGTGAAACTGATATTGGAGTCTTTCGTTGCACTATTCCAGAATTTTGATATTGCATCAAGTCGTTGTAGCACTTTCTATGTAATATGTCATGAAAAAAGTCATAAAATTGTATTCATAGGTTTCTCATAAGTCCCCCATAATAATCTATTATAATCCATAAAATGGGTACTAGGTGTATCCCACCAACCAGTCACTGCCGCAGCCGGGACAAGCGCTAAGCTCCCGACCGGCCTTCCGGCAGGGGGTGGTAATGTAGTGCAAGTTAGTGTGTGAGTGTAAGTGAAGGGCGAGAATAGGACAAGGAAGAGAAAGGAAAGATCGCGCGCAGTCCGTGGCCCGTTTGTTAGGGTACTGCTCCGGCAATCGCCTAGTGTTGATCGGAGAAACTACGGAAAACTACTGATGCGAGCAGCCGGCCTCTAGACTTCTCATCTAGACAGCGACCGTAGCTGACACACTAGTGTCGAAACTTTACCACTGTTGAGACTCGAACCTAGAATCTCCTGGTGATAAGCACTGCAGTGACATAGTTGATGCCCTCTTCTGGTGAGGGAAATGTAGTTAATAGAAATCGTGAGCACCGCTAGCGCACCCTATCTGTCCGAAATCCTGGCCTGGAACCGCACAAAGCTTCAACGGACAACACCGCACCCGCGAGGCGGCGAGGTAAACTCGCTCAAATTCCAGGCCTGGAAGCGAACGCGCGTGTGCTGCACAAGACGCCCCCGCGGACGGCGCTGGGAAGCGGCGGCGGCGGCGCTCGGGGCTGCAGGGGGCGGAGGCGGCGGCGCCGGTGGCGTTAACGGCCGCTGCAGCCCCAGTTACGACGTGCTCTGGACGCCGTCCACGCGCCTCGGGACACGAAGTCGTTCTGTACCGCGGTGCCGCAGCTGCCGCCGCCGCTCTCACCCCGTCACCTCCTCACGACCACCACCGCCATCACCATCACCACCACCACCACCTCACCCCTTCGCCATCACAAGTCCCTCTGCCGCTGCCACCTCTTCACCACCACCTCCACTTCCACCATCACAACCACCTCACCCCTCCCATTGCCTCTTCACCACCACTGCCGCAGTCGAGTAATTTTGCTGCACTTGCCGCGCGGACATCCATAAACAGAGGGAGAGTGCGGGAAGGCATGTGATTATTTCTTTCTTACGAGAGTTTCTCGAGTGATTTCGTACATCTTTAAGATACTATGTGCTGTCCACTATGTAGCTTTCCCGAATCGGATAGTAATGTTTCTCTGTGTCTCTCTGCTCTATATTTGCTGTTAAAATGCTTTAGTTGGCAACTATAGTAACATTAGTTTCGAAGCTAGTTTCGAATTCTTACAAATTCAGAAGAAAAAGGTATTTTTCTGACATATTATTGTTAAATTATGTCAAAAATCTAATGTTTAATATTAATATGTTTAATTTTCTTGTAATTAATACATTTTTAAGAACTGTAGAACATAAGTGATAAAAATACGTAAAGTTTCACCCTCATTTATTGTTATAATATTATGTAAACATTTGAATAGAGCTCAAAGTTAATGTGCCAACCGCTCTCTCATTTCCCCTTTCAAAGGAAAATCACACTCGTCTTCGTTGTACATTTCCTTGCGACTTTCTTAAAAAAATTATTTATTGTTGATGATGACATAGTTCAGTTTATTAACTTTTCACATTGTATTTTGTTGACTTATAACTATAATTATTTAATTGAACTTATTGTGAAATAATGGCAGTTAAATATTTTCATACTACTTTTTTGAGACGCATTCCTCAAAATTTTCCTGCAATGTTCCTGTATTTCGACAGTTCCAGGTGTTATCATTGTATTCGCCTTAGGGTTAAACAATTATACATTATACAGGTGTATAGAGTGGTTTGTGTTTCAGTCAACTATTAAAAAAATACAGATTGTTAGTTGAAAATTCTTAAATACTAGCCAATGAACGTCGCGTATTTCCTCTGAATTGTGACAGCTGCATTCCTTTTCGTAACGACCTGGGTCAAAACATTGCTATATGATATTCACTAGTATTCCTTGTGACCGTGGGTTTGTTGATTTTTAAACTTATGAACTGATATTTTCTTTTTTTTTATTACTCCATGTTTTCTTTTGTAAATTCTCCCTCTTCTTTTCCTGTGATTTCTCAACCCATCCTGCCGTCGAGCACTGATTATTTCGCGTTCCACGCAATCCCCAGAAATGTCATCCCGGTATACGTCTTCCGCATAGAGCACCGCTCAACGGCTTCGCCATAACTTCTCGTCGACGCCCCCTCACGCTTCACCGCCCTTTTTATCTCTTCCTGCTCATAACCTCCGTCTTCCCCGCAGAGATGACCTCTACGATGACGTGCCGCCGACCCCAGCACTCGCATCCCTCGCGCACAGTCCCGTTGCCCCGGCCGTGCCCTTCTTTCGCTCACGTTCTTGTCAAAGCCGCGAGTCTCCAGCTCCTTCCACAGGCTTCCACAGGCATCAACTGATGTCATTGCAGTCCATCTGACCGAGAGGTTGTAGGTTCGAGTCCCCACGGTGGCAGAATTTTCGACACTAGCTTATCAGTTAGGTTAAATATTCGGTCGCTGTCTGGAGGACAATTGTGACGGTCGGCTGTTCTGATAGTTTTCTGTAGTTTCTCCGATCAACACTAGTTGAATGCCAGAGCAGTACCCTAACGAACGGGCCACGGACCGCGCGCGATCTTTCTTTTCTCTTCCTTGTCCTATTCTCGCCCTTCACTTACACTCACACACTAACTTGCACTACATTACCACCCCCTGCCGGAAGGCCGGTCGGGAGCTTAGCGTTTGTCCCGGCTGGTGCGGTGCTCCGCTGGTGAGAGATGTCTGGTACATATTTTATTATTATTATGGATTATAATAGCCTATTATGGAGGATGTATGAGAAACCTACGGATACAATTTTAAGACTTTATCATGACATATAACATAGAAAGTGTTACAACGACTTGATGCAATATCAAAATTTTGGAATTGTGCAACGAAACTTTCAACTCGGTGCAATCGCGCGCGATCTTTCCTTCCCATTGCTTGTCCTATCCTACCACTTACGTACACACACACACTTGCATGCACTGCACTATCACACATGCCGGGTTACTTCGCCGACGCCTCGCGAGAGCGCTGTTTTCCGCTGTGTCTATGTCCTCCGCCGCCTCGCGAGTGCGCTGTTTTTCCGCTGTGTCTGTATCCTCCGCCGTGTCGCGAGAGCGCAGTTTTCCGCTGTGTCTGTATCCTCCGCCGCGTCGCGGGAGCGCTGTTTTCTGCTGTGTCTGTATCCTCCGCCGAGTCGCGAGTGCGCTGTTTCTCCGCTTTGTCTGAATCCTCCGCCGCCTCGCGAGAGCGCAGTTTTTCGCTGTGTCTGTAACTTCCGCCGCCTCGCGAGAGCGCTGTTTTCCCCTGTATCTGTATCCTCCGCCGCCTCGCGAGAGCGCAGTTTTCCGCTGTGTCTGTATCCTCCGCCGCGTCGCGAGAGCGCAGTTTTCCGCTGTGTCTGTAACCTCCGTCGCGTCGCGAGTGCGCTGTTTTCCGCTGTGTCTGTATCCTCCGCCGCCTCGCGAGAGCGCTGTTTTCCGCTGCGGCCGCCGCCTCCGCCGGCGGGTGTGCCGGCGCGTGTTTGCTTCGCCGCCGCGTCGCGAGAGCGCTGTTTTGCACTGCCGCCGCCGCCGCCGCCTGCGGCGCCGCGCGTGTACGACCGAGGTAATAGAAAAGTTCCGCCTCGCAAACGACCGCGCACGCGCTCGTATTGAGGTCGCTCGTATATCGGCGCCCCGCCCCCCGCGCGAGGAGCCAGCCTCCGGGCGCGGGGAGGGGGGGGGCGCCTTTCCACTCCGGAAGCGCTGCTGGAGGAGCGGTGGAGGCGGTGGGGATGGAGAGGGCGGGCATGCGAGGATGGCGGATGTATGCTGAAGTCAATGGTAATGATGACAACGTAGACGATTCGGGATGGAGAGGACAGGCATACGAGGATGGCGATTGTGTGCTGAAGGCAGTTGTAATGGTGATGATGATGGAAGTAATTTTTGGATCGAGAGGGCTGGCATACGAGGATTGCGGATGTGCTGAAGTCAATGGTAATGGTGATGACAGTGACGATTCGGGATGGAGAGGGCGGGAATATTAGGATGGCGAATATCTGCTGAAGGCAGGGGTAATGATGATGACGGTGCCGGTGATTGAAATAAGTTCGACCGCGAAGCCGTTTCTGTCGGGAGGTTATATCAATGACTTCTGCGTTGGGGACAAAAGAAAGTCCTATTGTATGTGAATGTTGATTTGGAGGGAGGCTTTGTAATGATGACGATGACGATGGTGGTAATGCAGGCAATTTCGACTGCAGATGTTGTTCTGGGGTATTCTTGTTGGCTATAGTTCATGTTACAAATAGAAGTGTGGTAATAGATGCATTGGGACGGTTCCGTACTGAAATTAAAATTTAAAAGTTTTGATCGCCTCATTCTGGATGACCGAGTTCGCTGTGTGTCGATGCTTTTATTTTGAACCTTATGTGAATATCTGATGTGCGTTGCCAGTTTACGCGTATTACTATCTCGATTTTCCGTTTCTTGAACTTTTATTTGGCATTATTTCATAATCATTTAATCCAACATCATTATTGATGCCCCCTGATGATTGCTTCA
This sequence comes from Gryllus bimaculatus, assembly GCA_017312745.1. Lineage (NCBI taxonomy): Eukaryota > Metazoa > Arthropoda > Insecta > Orthoptera > Gryllidae > Gryllus > Gryllus bimaculatus. Next base: position 1,678,675 of record BOPP01000052.1, on the reverse strand, counting down.
TGCGCAGATTTGGGAGTAATAAGCAACTCTTGAACAACGACTATGTAAATTTGCTAAAAGTGGACAAAACGCTCCGTTTATTCGTGAGATTCATATTATTCTTTAGAGTGCGCGCAATAATATTTAATATTAATATTTTTTTTAAATATGGTAAAGTAATCGTTTGAAGAAATGGTCCAGTCAATCAATATAATTCATTCAATAAAATATAATAATCCAGTCAATCAGATACACACTCGTCCCACGCTTTTCATTTCACACTTCACTTCTGAGCTGCAACCGTCTGCTGAAGTTAAAGTAATTCTGAAAACAATAAGTAATCTCACTAACAATAATCTAACAAATTTCAGTATTTTTTTAAAAAAAATTGTATTTTCTGCTCGCACAATTATTCCAAAAATCCTCAAATCAGTAATGGTTGAAACTAGCTGCACTGATCACACCGTATTAAACGAAGAAATGCAGCCTGGAAAGATCCTTAACTTTTAACCGCAGGTAAGAAAACCGCTAATAAAAAGTTATTTTTATTAATAATAATAATAATAATAATAATAATAATAATAATAATAATAATAAAGTGTAAAATGCGGAGATTTTATGTGATGGTTCGAAGTTCGAATGTGCTGACGTTGGTGATGTATGGCAGTGAGGGAAGCGGTGCTAACAGAGAAGGAGGAAGCGACGGGATGCAGGTGGTGTGTGGCATTTTGGGGCGCTTCAACGAAGCCCATCTAGCGCGCAGAAATTTGCATGAACTACTGAACTTCATTCTCAATATGGCATAATAAGATGTTCCTGTCATTTAGTAGCCGTCTCGCCCTACGTAAATCGAGGATAATTTGCATCAGATAGTAACTCCAGCCAGATACGAGAACACCACAATGAGTTTGCACGGTAAAATGGAAAATGTATCGTAGGCAAACGCTCTGATGATGTTTGACACGGTATTATAACCTAAAAAATAAATTGCAATGTAGTATCAGTTCACAATTCCAAATAACATCTCTGCATTGAACACTCGTAAAATATTGTGCAAAACGTGTGATGCCAAAATTAAACCAAGCAGAAATCACGTAACTAATCCTTCATTACGCGCGAGAAGTACAATTGTGCTCCACTGTGTTTTGGAAAGTTATTTTCCTTAGGTTAAGGAGAGCGGTTCAGTTGGTGTTCGTAGAGTCTGCCGTTCACCTTCAGGCCTGATTGTGCAACAAGTGTCATACACACTCGTGCACAAGTTTTCGCGTAGAAACGGCTGAAGTGTTCTTAGGAATCGGTGGCGCACATTTGAACTCCGCCCGAGTATTAATTAACGATATTTTTCAGTAAGTTAACATTAACATTTCTTTTATGTAATTGTCCCCATCCCGTCACCTTGTTGGACGCAATTACTCAAGGTGACGGGATGGTGACAATTATATATAATATATATAAGGAGCGATAATCGCACTCGTAAAAACTATTCAAAAGATTGGTTGTCTCGTTAGCTGTAGTACTCTTACTGTTATTATGTAGGCATAATGGCGATTCGCTCCACTAATGAAAGGGGCATGACGTAATGTTTGGGGAAAGAGTTGAAGGCCGATGATCCTTACGATTGTTGAGAACTGGTGAAATCGCAAATTCAAGAACAGATAAAACTGCCCACGATTCCTACACAGCTAACGCTTCGAGAACTTTTGTTCTTAGGGAAGGCTCCTGAAGAATAACACGTTACCACTTTCCCCAAAAACAAGAAGGCATGGGACGTTGCAAAATATGTGACAGAGTAAAGAATAAGTTTATGAGACCACCGCGTGCAAAAAAATTATAGAGAATTAGGGTTTAACCTGTTATAAAAAATTACAATACAATACAAAAGAAGAACAAATCATCTGGTCGTAAAAAAAGTATATGTAACAATCGAATGGAATGTCTACAATTCTCGTTCTACAACTCTTGGTCTGTTTTATATGAATGAGATGTATCAAATTGTTAATACCTACTTTTAACAATAGTGTCGCCTTTCTTTATTCGATAGTCCAAAAATAGTGTTTTACAAAAGTAGTTTATAAAATTGACCCAAGGATACTTCAAGCTGCAAGTGCATCATATTATTAAAATTAAAAAATTGTGTTGAAATTATTTTTACTTTCTCGCTTGTATTTCATAAGAAGAGAAAGTATTATAATCATGCTGCATAGAAAAACTTATTCACTGATCCTCTGAATTTGAAATGAATATTTCAATTTGGAGGATGATTTGTGTAAAGGTTTTTTTTTAAGTTAACTAATTTGTATTAAAAAAATCTCAAATTTTTTAATTCAACTTTTTCTTTGCGTAGTGTTAAACATGCTTAAAAAATGGCACAGTCCTTAAAAATCCCTCATTTTTCGAAAGTTGAGGTTCAAAGGCGTTTTCCTACAACTAATGTAGCGAAGAAATCTGTTCTTTAAAGACAAGTCTTGAAATAACATTAAGTACAATTTTTCCACAATATGAATAGTTTCCACTTACGTTTGCGTGAAATATAGGTAATTAAAAAAACAATTATTTTCGCAACCATTCAATTTTTATTGAACTTTTCTACTCGTATGTACAAATAACGGTAAAAGGAAGAGCTAATCCCATTTTTGGCAAACTTTCCGTAATTTTGCAAATTGCAAAACGATAACATTCGAAAAATACCAATTTGATAGTAAAGATTTTTGTCTAAAATGAAAGCTGTTCTAAAAAAATCAGTTCTTTAAAAGAGTTAGGTACTTATTTTTTATAAACAAAAACTATTGGTTTTTTCACAGTTTCTGTTTGACATTAATGCCAATTATATAAAAACATTTTCTCAAAACTCGCTCTAAATGTTTTCTTCCAATTCTTCCACAACATATAACAAGGAACTCTTAAAATAATGACGCAGCTCGTATTTTCGTTCAATTCTCTGAATTTTGAATTATCGATAAATTTTTAATTTTTAATGAAGATAACTAAAAAAATATATTGCCATTCAATTATTGATTAGAGTTGCGAGAAGTATTAAGTAACAATAAACGCATTCTTACCGTACGAGCTATTGTAGTAATTCCATTACTTCAACGACCCTAAAATGCTGAAGTAGCGTATTGTCTGTATTTACTAGGCACAACGTCTGCGCCGTTCTTCGAAGGTCTGCATTGTAAAACATCCTTGGTGTGCCCTTTGGTCTTTGCCCTTTCGCGAATGGAGGGATCCAAGAAAATCGGTTCTTTTTCTTCCGTGGGAAGGATACTATTGATGTGCTCCCTCAGAATCTCTGTGTCTTGAAGATGCAGACCGTGCGCAAAAGGTTAAAGTTTAGTTCTCGGACAGGCGAACTTCATGTCTGAGCTCTAACACGCCATGTGTCTTGTTCACGATCTCTTCATTTCGTTTTACTAAAGTTTACCGGAGATACTTTATTCCTACTCATAATATTTTTGAGTAGAAAGCCGTGTATTATTGTTGTCTGCACGCTAATGTATTGTTCCCTGTAATCTGGATTTTCCGTACTAGCCTAAAAGAGGCAATGACTTGTTCGACAGTGCTATTCACTTCTTTCAGAAGTTTCCTTTCTAGGATTAAATAGGATTATTTTACTTTCTATAATGATATCTTTAATGTAATATTTGTTTCTGGACAAGAATATACTAACGTACGTTCCATTGAAAGGTTATATGCAGAGTTTCAAACTTTTGAAAGCTTATAACTTAGTATACGTCTGCGTATTTTTCAATTGCAACTCTTATTTTTGTGCGCGGTGAGTAAATTACCCCCACGAGTTGCTTGCTGGTCTGCGAGATCGCTTTCCATGGCGCGTTCACGGGTTGGATTCCCTGTCCGGGCAAATTATACTGTGCGCCTTCCTTGCAATGTGCGAGTTGTTATGTGACGTAGAAGAAAGCCCACTTCTCAGGCTGAGAAGACCAGAATACGGCGTAGGAATGACTATGTACTAACGACACGTATCCATTAACCCATGTCCACAAGAAGCCATGTCTCATGTAAAACAAATAATTTAAACAACAGCATTTTTCATAATATAAATAGTATTCAGACTCTTTCAGTCATCCATAATATTACTGATCCTCGAAACGAAATAAAGAGTGTTTCTCTACCCTTCATTTTCCTAATCATGATGGATGATGTTTACGCTAGTTAGGGACGTCAGTTATGACAAAGGTCAAAGGTAAAATGAGCTCAGTTACTAAAAATGCCAAGCGCTGTTTTATATTTTCTTTCTCTTGATACTTCTGGATCTGACAGACAATAAGAGATATCGATTAGCAATCTTATTAAGAACCTTTTCTTTCTGAGTTTTCTGTGATTCCAATTTCATATCAAATTTACTGCGAGCCGAGGCAGCAGCGGGAGAAAACAAAGACGTTAAGGAGAGGAATCCGTGTAGGAGCGAAATTAAAATTGCACCAAACAACGGCAATCTACTCCTAAGTTATGCAAAGTAAAGCCACAGTGACAATTGGACCGCGCGATAAGGATTTTAAAACAGAATATAAGCTTTGCAGATGAAGTTTTTCCGGGAAGTCGAGGGTATGCACTTAATTAAATCGCATTCCAAATGAAGGAATAAAACGAGGGGAATTTAAAAATTCAACGTTCCGAACGATACAATGGAGGATAATGAAAGAGAATGATTACAGGGCGCGCGCGCGCCCGGCGAGTGGGGAAATCGGAGAAGGCTGCTGTCAGAAAGAGGAGCCAATAAAGTGAGCACAGAAGAATAGAGAGGTCTGAGTGAAGGGAAGGAGCCGCTTTTCGGAGGCGAAATAGGTCCGGAGCGAAGGAAGAACGCAGCCGAACGTTCCAGACGCTTCGGCGCTTTGCTGTACTTTCCCGGGAGTTCCCCAAGGATTCAGCTCGCGAGAATTAACTGGATTTTTTTTTTTTTTTTTTTGCTCTCGGTCGGAATGTGATATCGGAGCCTCCGCCCAGTGTATCGCCGAAGGGAATCGCTGCGGAACGAGCTTTATACTTTTTTTTTTTCGCGATTCTTTGATCTGTTAAAAGAGCGTCGCTGACGGCCAGATTTCCTTGCACGCTCGCGCCCCTGGCGGCGGGTCCGATTCTAAAAAAATGACTGTAATTGTTCCTGATGAATTTGAAGTGCAAAAATAGCTCATGATCTCTTAGAGTTATCTTTGTTGTTTATTTTGAAACAATAATAATAGTTACATAAAAACTGTTGTTATCACGAGTATTATTATTTTACACGGAACAAGGTCAGTTCTCTGCGAGTGTCTGATATGATGTTGTGGAGCGAGTTTGTACTAATTTTGTTTAGTTTTTGAACAAGTACTGCAATGAATTCGTAGGCGCAGCAATATTAGTTACAAGAGAAAACAGAATTAATAATCATGACCTTAGTATCTTCAAGGGAAGGACCTTAGTAACAATCATCAATATGAAGGAAATATTTTGGCATTTAATTTCAAATGTTTCCAGTTTGTTGGCTGTTGACGTCTTTTTTTCCTTCTTCGTACCTTTTGCGTTTACCACCAGAATTGTATTAAAGATTTCGGTTATTATTCCATAGGTTTCTCGTTTCTCGAATAGAATTGAAAGGCTGGGGCATACTTATGCTTATATACTTTCTTCATCAATTTTGATACTACTCAATACCAATTTGGCGTGCAAGGGATTGTACATAAAGAGTTTCACGACACTTTTCATTGAGAAATCCATTAAGGCAGTGATCTATGGTCAGGAGGTGGTGAACCTTAAAAACTTTGTGATTGATTACGATTTTCATCTTTAATTGTTTTTGCAAATCTCTTAGAACCAGCTGATGAATTGTTTAGATATGTTTGTTTTCTTCTCTCCCTTTTTGTTTGTATTCTTATTTCTATATCAGGTTTTAATTATTTGGAAAATAAATTAATTTCCTTAGATATAATTTATGTATATATTTCCGTATGTCGTAATACGAGATAACGACTTTAAAGACATTCATTTCATAAAGCTATGTATCACTAATATCTAATTTATTTTTCTGAAATAAATATTTCCGTGTTCTTAAGACTTTTATTCTTAACTCTACATACTTTATGATAAAAAGTTACATCAAAGAAGCATGGAGACATTGAAAGTGTGCTGTTTATTTATAGTTCACTGGTACGAAAGGTATGTTTGATATATTAGCATGTACTAAATGTAAGGATTTCCTTAAAATTTGAGTTACAATATTGCATGTACATTGTATTTTTAACAGCAGTATCTCTTTAACGCACTATCAATAAATACAAAAATCGCTGTTTTCAATATTATACAATGATCTCTTAAGGACTGGTTCATCTAAAGAGATAAGCAGAACCACACCCGTCTTCTGTCAGAAGGTCTCAACCTTTTAAGAATTCAATGAGCTTATATCATCATCATTATCATCATCATACAAAGTAATATTATACCTACAAACCATCTAGAAAAGGAATGCATCTAGATGCAAATAAATTAATGATGGCTGTCCTCTGTGGGTTAACGTTTTACAAGTTTTGTCTCTTTGTTTTAATCAGTCTGCACAATTTACAATAATAAAATTAGCTTATATTCCAGACTGGATGTATTCTACATTGCTGCATTTGAACTAAGAAATGAATTATTATTTAATTATTAGCATATCCGTCCTGGCAATATATTCAAATTCAGTGGTCTAATGAAATTCATTCAAAATGTTTAAACATGTTATTGTCCCATTTTTCTGCGTTTAATGTGAATAAAATATATTGAATATCATATGAAAAACTTCCCGATTTATTATTCGTGTTTTTGTTACTCTCCTCCCAAGAGAACAGGTGCGGACAACTCAGTTGGAATATTTATTTTATTCTAATCCTTTTATTATCTGCTTCAACAGGCGTACACATTTAGTGCTTTTTTCCACATCATAACTCGCTAATAAAGCTATTTGGACCACTTTTTTATTGTATAAAAGTACTAACAATAATAGCAATTTTCTAGTAAATCATAAATCCATTCAGTTTTCATTTTAGAAAGTGTATTCATTCTTGTATAGCATTGTATGTAGTATTAGTAGTAAATGTTATTTGGTATTTTCTCTGTAATGGGAGCATTTCAGTTGACATTGTTTCAAGAATGATTAATCCGTGAACTGTACTATGAAATAACACTTTTTTTCGTGTATCCCGCTCTTCACTGGAATCATAGATTGTGACTACACTCGGTCAAGAAATGCGTATCTCTGTAACTCTCGCAAAAACTCTTGACATTTCAAAAACATTCTCTCAAACACTCAATTCTCTCATTACAAAAACAAACTCTTGACATTCAAAAGGACTGGGTTTACCAAATGATAAGTATTTAGTACGAAAAATTGAAATCGATTAAGATTAGTTCTCTAATATTAAAATTCTCTAACACTTGATCCTTAAATTCAAAGTGTTCTCACTGGAAGATCAGGTGTTCATTACCAGATTATGATAGTAATACCCCAAATTAACGCATTTTCAAGTAATGACTGAAAAACTGTTCTCCTAAATGTGACAACTATAACGTTTCTTTAAATAAACAGCGTGTTTTAATTTCCTGATCTCTTTACAAAAGCACGAGATAAAGACACTAAGTAGAAGGAAAAACATTCATGGTAACATTGTTCATTCTTAAGATTGTCAATAGAAAATTATTGATTCCAGTAAATAAATCTATATTTACAACACTATTTAGAGGAAGTCCTTACGATACTTATTTTTGTTTTGTTCAATTCATACTTGATTGTGAATGTTTCTCAATATTGTATTGTAATTGTAAAAAGCAATAATTGTTTATTTACCAATGACCTCGATGCGACTATAAGTCAATAAATTAATGATAAATAATTTGTATTCATTATAGTTGTTTTATATTGTTTGTTGTATTGTAAATTGTTTTATATTAAATTATTTTAAAATTATTAGCTCACCGGAAGTATTTCGGCAAATATTGCAAGAGTGTAACTCTTATAAAGTCATTTCGCAAAGATACAGTTTACGACTAGAGTTTAGTAAGATTACAGAGCCCTTAAGACGAGTCTATTATTACATATTTGAAAGAGTAAAATAGTGATATTTGTTTAACCAATCAGACAATAAAATAAATTGAAAATTTAGTTTTTAGTATTTGACGGTCAGTAATTAACAGTACTAAACACTGTAGTATTATAAAATCTGTCCTCTGATTATGAACTAAATAATGGTGAATATACGCTTCACACATCTCCTTGATCGTTAAAAAATAATCTGTATTCTGCATCTTCCTGTAACCTTACTAGGTAATTTCTATTTTAAATGTTTCAAATAATCTCGTGTAATCAAAACAAACGCACGTCTGAAATGTACAGAAAACAAGTCTCGATTACTTACGATTCAGTTGTGTTTACTTCAATACAAAAAGTATTCAAGAAGGCGAAATTCTGTGTCATGTCACTCAGGTTGAATTTCGGCGAATATTGCTAGAGTTATTGGCCTTATTCGGTTGAACTATCTTCGGCGTTAAGCGTTCCATAAAGCACCATTAATGTCACTGCGATGATAAACTACCCGGTTATAGTACGATATTAATGATGTTCCAGAACACGAGTACCGTTCAGACTTTAAGGATGTGGAAACACTCAGAGCACTACATCGCTCCCTCTTACTCGTCCGTCCGACCGCACCGTCTGGCTGCCACGCGTTTATCAAGCAAAAAATATCGTATTTACGCGAAGCTAATGTGCAGTCTTTTTACCAAATGCACGACTCAAAATCGTGGTGCGCATTAGATTCGATGGCGCAGTAAGATTTGAGTGCAAGTCCTTTACGTACAACGCCAGTAACTTCATTCAATTTTTTTCGTTTAATACGTCACAATGGATTGCTGGGGTTTTCTAATACAGTTTTATTTTATTTATCATTGGCCTAATTTTAAGACGAGTTAGTTTCGATATGGAGGGCAAACAGTGAAGAATGCTTCATTAACCTTCGAGCGATAACGCGGACGGTATAAATGCTGCCTTTGAAAATAAAACGACGATTTTCTGTTTGAAATGAGCATGGCGGGAAGCCAGGTATTCTCAAGTTATCTATCGAGACAAGATAGCGGTAACTTCTTCTCTAAGACCCACTCACATTTTCGTCAAATTCGAGCAAAAGTGACCAATGTCATCAGTCTTTGCTCTACACGACATAAACACCGCCACGCAATCGGGCCTGTTCCAGGTTTTTTTCTTTTTTTTCCATGAGTGTGATTAATATGTAAGAATATTTTTCATATATTTTTGTAATAAAAATTGCATAATAATAATTTTATAATAATCCTCTCAAGCTAATTATTGCTTAAATTAAATTATTTGGTTATTCATTAGAGTAATTTTTAGGTGATTTCTATGGATTTTAGTAATGTAGATTCCTAATACTTACTATTCGTGTTTTATTACAACATATTTACTCGTATCTACCTACACATTCTCTCTCTTCCTGTTTACCACCTTTGTCTTATCAGAGTTTTATCTTCTTACTTCATTAGATTTCAATTTAGGTTTTTAATTATGACATTATATTGTATGTATTTCTCATCAGTGTTTTGTGAAGCCAAATTAGAAGACTCACGTAGCTGATTATATCTGGGGAATAATTAAGTGTTTCAATAAATTTTTAATCTACAACAATGTCCAGTTGACGTTATTGAACAAATTCTTCATGACTGACTATCAAGAGAAGCTATGATATTGAGAAAGGGGAAGGATATTTGTCGGCGGCAAAATACCGCCCCGCGATCGTGCATGTAACACTAAATTGCGTGAGCGGTCGAAGGTTAAAGCGTTAAGCAGTTAGCAGTAAAGCAGTTAGCAGTAAAACAGTTAACTGTAAAGAAGTTAGCTAATTAAGTGTGCGAGAAATCCAGTGTTGCATTACATACATTTAAATAAAATACCATACCTATTATCCTGCCATTAATGTACTTTACATTCGAAACAAAACTGTTTTGCACAATTTTAAGTTTTAAATATGGGGCAAGTATTAGATTCGCTGACACCTTAGATTCGCGTAAATACGGTAGTGATCATTTTAAAGGCTTTTCTACCCCGCTGTTACATCCTAGCGTTGCAGATTTTCTTAAACATTTCTTTCGTTTCTGCTCTTTTTTTCTTTCTCGCTGCGGAGTAGAGAGAAAGCTATGTAATGCTGAGTGAAAAGACGGCGAATTTTAGGTAGAAAAACCCTTATTACAGGCCCCTGATAGCAAAAAAAGTGCATGAATACAATTGCTATATTTAGAAAGAAATCCTCTAGCACGTGGTGTAGTCAGAATCCATGTTTCGTGGGTCCTTGATACCGAAAGATCGAATGGCGGCAAAATATTCGTATGTCTTTTCATCCGTCCGTCCGTCCGTCCGTCCGTCCGTCCGTCTGTGAACTACGCTAACGGCTAAACCGTTCAGCCGATTTTCTCCAAAATTGATATTTCTCGATTGATCTGGCACATGTCGCGACCCCTTGAATTTGAAACTGGCATTTTAATTTTTAGAGGTACTTTTCATGAAGCTCTTAAAACATTTCCCAAATGTTCACAAAAAATGGCTCCATCAATTTAGATTAAATTGTGTTGTTGTATAGTGTGAAGGACATTTAAGAGAATGGTGCGGAGAAAGGAATCGTATTTATTAAAAACCTTGAGTTTTCGAAAATTGCAAAAGTTCAAATTTTTTTGAAGTCTTCTACAACTAAAATATTAAAGATAGAGATTTTTTCCCTTAATGAAATGTGTTTTTTAAAGATAAATTTTGAAATAAGGTCATGTTTGATTTTTCAAAAATCAGAATACTTTCGCGTAATTATGCGTGAATATGTTTTTGCTTTTACTAGTGACGGTCTAAAAAATGTTTATTGATTTGTTTATATGATTATTTTGTATAAAAAGTGGTATTACGAGAAGTATTAATATCACAAATAATCGGATCGCGATCACAAAATATCGCGGCGAATATCACAAATAACGGAATGGTTGTTTACTCTATTTCGGCCTAAGCACCTATAACACTCATAACCCTATAACCTACCTATAGCACTCATGTAATTTTATTCTAAAGAATAATGATTAGTTGATAGTTTGTTTAAATGTTTCTTTTAATCTTTCTTCATTCATATCTCGAAACATCATGTGCTTCAGTGTTAATTATTTATCTATGAAGTTCATTTATAATTTTTTATCAGAGTCGTCATAAAAAAGAGAACATTTTGCATCAGCATTCTTTTATCAATGCCAGTAAATGAGAGACAGCAACATTTGAATTTTTAATTCAAAACGGAATTATTCATGTGATAACATAGGGTGTGCGTAAGAGAAGTGATATTGCTTCATCGTGTTACAAAGCATTTGCTTCAAAGCCATTTATTCTCAGAAAGGAAAAAATAAGTTGAAAATTGTTCTGTTGGGTTCTGTTGTAGAGGGAACTCTCCCTAACAGATGATGAAATATTTGCGCTATATTGAAATCAAATAAATTAATGTCTACTTGGAAAACGTTCTAGAATATTTCCATTTTTGCTATGAAATGTAAGTTTAGAAAAACAGCACTATTGTTTGTCGTGCATTTGCAATATTTTGTTCCATTAATTATTATTACCATTATTTCCATTATTTTCACAGAGGAAAATAGTAATTAAAGACGTGAAACATTTCGAGGTACTTTATGAATTATTTTGATCGAAGAGAACGTAATTACGAAGGCAAAAAACGGCGCATCTATAGAGTCATTACAGCGCACTGTTTTAAATTAAACATCCCATCGACACAGCATTCATTTTACCAGTACCTCTACCGGCCTTTATAATGGTTTCCTTGAAAAAGAGAATCATTAAAGACGCCCAAAATCGATATCGACGTTTCTACACCGATGAAACGTGTCCACGATCCCACCTGACGATTTCGTGCGTATTTCAAATGGATCGACGCCGTCCTATTCACAGCAAGCCCGACGGGAGAAAGCGGCGCGAGCGAGCCCACGAAAAAAAGCGCGTGAGGGAGGGAATGGGAAGAGCGAGAGGGCGAAAAAAGCGTCCGCAGACGCCAATATTTTTCAATTTCGGTCGCTGCCCGCGCGCCTGAACCACGTCAAAAGTATCGTCGCATTTCCCTGGCGAGGACAACGGGAGGCGAGTGACGGCGGAGGGCGTAGGGATGGTGACAGCGACAGTGGAGATGGAGTTGCACGTTGAATTGAATTGAATTGAATTAATGTCTTATTTTACGTGGCGAGACTCAGGCCGTGAGGCCTACTCTTCCGTCTGACCACGCAAAATTTCGCTACGTTCCTTTCACCAACTAGCAGAGAAAGGAGGTATTTCTTGGCAAGTGGAGAGAGAGTTGTGGCGGTGGAAGTAGTGGTAAATGGACGGAATACTTCTTTATTATAATCTTTAGTACATAACCTTCTCGGGTGTACCTGATTTTGGTGCCTGGGTGATGGGCGATGATAATGGAGAAATGGTGGAATAAGAAGCACTGGAAATGGGAGACCCCTGAGAAAACGTAGGGCCCCTTCCCACGTGCAGCGGCCGTCCGCTGCTGCGGCATGCGGTGGCGTGCTCTCGCTACGCGAAGCGTATGAGGGCCACCGTTAGCAGAATATAGTGTGGCG
>BOPP01000052.1:1609011-1639023 GCA_017312745.1 Gryllus bimaculatus | reverse complement strand
CATGACGCCCGCCATGACGCCCACGCGAGCAGTAATATGTTACGCTCGTATAGTTTCAACGTGAGTTCCATTGTTTAGTTCCGTTCTTCCATTTGCTACTCACATTTTTTCTATTCCGCTTTTACGATTCCATTTATACGAGTATTGCGGTATTATATTTCCCGCTCTTTCTTGGCCCGGCCATGGCAGCTTCTCTTACTTTCCCATTCCGTTCTCGCAACAGCATCTCTATCTGTTCAGACGTCAGCGTCATTCACACACACACACACACACACACACTCACTCACACACACAGAGGCTGTTCCAAAGCTCTGGTCCCCACAACATCGCAACTCTCCGCCAGGCCATCTCCACCCGCATTGAGCACCGCCCACGCGCGCCCATATCGACGCACGCATCGACCGCACGCTGTTCGATACGCCCGCGCTGCGCCGCACCGTCCGGCGAGGCGAGGCCCGGCCAGCCCAACTAAAGCTCCCCCCTCCCCCATCGCTCCGGTCCTCGCCTCCCGCCGCGACCACCGCCTCTTCTTTCGTCCCTGCGACTTCCTTTCGCCTTCGCGGGGGAGAACACTTTCATCCCATTACGGCGTATAAAATTGCATTCTTATTTTTTCACGTTCGCCGTCCTCCGTCCTCTTTTTTTCTTCATTTTTCCTTGAGCCCCTTCTGATCACAGTAAACCGAATTTGCTGTTACACCAACACGCCATATTCAGTTCCCTACATTTTGGAACTGGAATTCACGTACGTAAAAACGTATGAATAATATGAATTCACCGTGGGTTACGTGGGTAAGCCTTATAAATTAAAATGCATGTTGTGAGTATTAATTCTATGAGTGATCTGGGCTGTCCGGGTGACGCGGCGTCACCCAGACAGCCCAGATCACCCACATGACTCTTTAATTAATTCTCACTCACTCATGAATTAATTCTAGTTTACTCTCTATTTGACAAATACCAACTAGCTTAACCGTAGTCTATCTTACAGCTGGTCTTATTCCTTCGATGTCTGTTCCTTTATATCCCTGATGCGTGATATGTAGTCCGACTTGTTCCGCTAACTCATTTCTTTTGTCATGTAACACCCTTAATCCCAGTGCGCTGCAGCGTTTCATTTCTCAAGTTATCTCCGAAGTGCTCAGATCCCCTGCTTCTTCGCGTTTCTGTTGCGTAATAGCAAGGAGAACATGCATCCAGTCGTCTGCCTCGGCGCAGAACACACTTATTCCGTCCCCGTTTTCTGACATTTTCCGGGGCTTCCGTCTCCGATTCGCAGCCAGGCATATCAGCTTCTCGCTGATCGCCGAGATTGTCCGTGTAATGTGCGCGACCCTGGCCTCGAGGGGAACCTGCAGTGTCAGCGACGTTTTTTCCCGGGTTTCTGATACGATTTCTGGTCGTTCGAAGTCGGCAAGTCTTTGACTAACTGCTCTAAAGCGGTGCCGTAGCACATCTCGAGCCAAGTCACCTCTAGTCCAATGTTCTTAAACGATCTTTTACATGCACTGACCCACCTCACGTTTAACATTTGACGTCGAAACTTTTAACACTTCTTGTCGTAAGCATTTTCGCGCTAAAGAGTGTGTCCCGCTTATTACTTTTACCAAAAAATTTGAATCCATCAATTTCAATATAACTGACAAACCTTTGCTTCGTAAGGCTTCCACGTTCAGTGTTTCATGTCATAAGCAGAGTTCTTCTTACAATAATCTGTTTACATCCCCGAGTGATTTTCATGCTTCTATAAAACCTTCAAATTCGGCCACATAGCTAAAATCAGGAATGACCACACTTTTAAACACTTGTGTCGGTTAACTTACTCGGAACTTCGTTGATTGCAGATATTTCTTTCAGGGCAACACTCCCTTTTATATCTGCTGCTTTTGTTGCCCATTCAATTTCCTGTTCATTGAGAATTTAACTCCGAGTACGTAAATAAAGGTTTCACTCGTTCTATTTTCTGACCTGCAAATGTGCGTGCTTCGTTCATCACGAACACGGAACTGTTCTTGAAAGCCATGACTTTAGTCTTTCCAATGTTAACAGTTTGTGGTTGTGAACAAAACTCCGGGCACATGTTATCTAGCAATTTCCAGTGCACCCGTGTTTCGCTGTTTTAGCTGTTCTGTCAGATAACCTAAATGATCATACCAAACATCAAAGGATCATAAATGTAAAGTATAAACAAGTTCAGTGATAACGCGCATCCATTTTATCCCTACGGTGGATTTAATTGGCTCCGTTATTCTATCGTCCTCATATTTAACACAAACGTTTACATTTTTGTTCATTCCGCGAAGGAGATGGATTTTTTTCTCGGAATTATCTTTATCTGAGCTATCAGATATTTTTTTCTGTTAATGGGACTCGAAAGTTCCCATTCGAACTTTACAAAGGCAAAGTTATCCTCTTTTCTTTTTCTTTTTTTCCCCTTTTTAATAAGTTTACCCAGAACTAACACTTAATGTAGCGAAAATATCACTTTCTTAAAGTCTACTTGAAATTCTAAAACTATTTAATTTCAATCAATCCAGTGTCTTAGTCTTTCATTGATAATTCTACTGAAAATGTTATTCAGAACCGGTAAAAACGATATACATCGGTAGTTGTTAGATACATTAATGTTTCCTTTATTCTTGTAAATTAGCTGTAGCATAGCTGCATCCCATATTTCTGAGTACGAACCCATTTCTGACATGTTATTGAAAATATTGCAAAGTTAGAATAATTTAAAAATATTGAAAAGCACAATACTTAAATCCATTCGACAAAGTTCCTTGGTAAGTTGAATTCCTTGAGTTAGTACAGCAAAATTTTATCTTCAATACTGGTTAAATATTTCAAAAATATTGAAGTATTTGACCAATACTTACGATCAAATGCCGTTCGGATTCTTAAATTAAGTTAACGAATCTCTACTGTATGAAACATGATTTATATTTAGACGAATGGGAATTAGACTAGAGGTCAATTAAATCATGCTTACAAAATTAGTATAATGAATGGGTACTGTTAAGAAAACCAAAATAACTATAAAAATGGAAAAACTTTGCGAAAATGCAATGCTGTAGAAACAATTAAAAATAGATTAAAAGCGTTCATACTAAATCTACTGCATTTCAGAAGGAATGGAAAGAAAGATAATCATTTATTTGGATTAATTAAAGGCCAGAATGGGTGTTAGACGTTAGATAGGCGTAGTGCCAAGACGTGTCATTTAATGACGACGGTCATGAAAGTCTACAATGATGGCGAGAATGGTAATAATGATTAGACATCTCAGAATCAAGGTTTTAAATGCTGACTCCAGACACCGTGAACTTTCTGGCTGTAATTCTATTTCTCTCTCGCGTTCAGTTTCTTTCTTCAATGTCTTTGTTTCCAAGTTTTCTCCCTTCCTTTAAGTGCCCCGTCGTTTTTAGCTGGCAACTTTTGTTTTTTTCTTCGCGATCCCTTAAGTCCACGTGGCGAACGCCAGCACTCCCACGTAACTTCACCTCCCTCTTCCAAGCGGCGTGTCAGTTGTTCCATTTTCATCAACCACTTCTCTCTTACGCTCGCCTCTGGGCCTCGCTTCGCGCTTCCTCCCTTCATTGTCGATTTATTCCATGTTCTCCCTTCGAAATGGAAGTAAAACAGTCGTTTGGGTTGGATGTAGCTAAGTTTCAATTATTGCTGTTATAATTTCAGGATGAAACGCTTCTATTTTTAATTTCTGGTGTACGGCCGTATATACGGAGACTTTTAGTATAGATAAAAAAAAGGTTATGTAATGCTGCAGGAAATCGATTTCGAGATTTCAACGGAAATGTACGTTTTAGGGTCCCCTGATAACGAATATTTTTATTTAAAACTGTCTGTCCGTCTGAAGAACAGAAGTGCCTAAACTATTTCTCGGATATTTTTCCAAAACGAATACTCCCTGGTCGACTTGGCCCTACTAAAAAGCTCCATGATTTTGAAAATCATTCTTTAAATTTTGGGGAGTTCTTTGCATGAAGCCCTTGGGACATTTTATATTTTCTCTCAAAAATGGCTAAACATTTTTCTTCAGAATTTTTGTGGGAATAGTGCTAAATCGGCTGTATAAGATGGCATAAACTTAATTTTGCTGTATCCTTTTTGTTGTCGTTTTTTTCAAAATTACTAATTTTAATATAACTGACCTCGTTAATCTTGATATCACGGACGTTATTTATACATTATTCTTTTTGAGAGTAGGAGTGCTTAAATTATTTCCACTGAAGATGATCGAAAACAACGTCTTCTGTGTAAATGAACTCAAAGTTGCGCATTTTCAGAAATGTTCAAAACACATTTTCTAAAAAAATCCTTCAAATTTGTCAACGAAATATTCAGGCACTGAAAATTGAGAAAATGTGAAAAAATGGCCTTAAGGGCAATAAATGACAACTAGGAAGAGGGTGGGGTAAAACCGAAAAGCTAGCCCAGACTAAACAGATTAGGAAACTAACCAGTACGAGAAAGTGTGTGCCATTTGTAGCAACACTAGTTAACATTTCACTATATATATATTTATATATATATATATAATATATAAATATATATATATATACAGTATATATACTTAATGTTTTCTTTAATTTAGAATATGGGAAGTGAATAAGTATTTGAAAAATGAATTGAAAATATTTTTAGTGCTTTTGAAAGCTTTTTTTAAACTTTTTTTCAAAATATTAATTTGGCAATTAATGTTTCGAAAATGGGTAAATCAATGCAACACGTCTTTGTTCCAATATTCTTGATCGTTTATACCCCACAGTGATGGGACAGTAAATAGAAGAAAAAAAAGCGAAGCTTAGTGGTAACATCAGTCTTCATCCATTCTTTGTCGTGTCAAGGTTTTCTCTTCAGCAGTTATGTCCGGATCGATATTAAACTAACTTTCGTTGCCTCATTTTTCCTGGGAAGATCGACAAACTCTAGTTAAATCTCAGTTGGGGAGGCCAGATACAGGTTACAGAAGTTCAAAAGCCGAACTTTTCGCTAACTCTTCGGCTGTCTGCTTACATCTTTCTTCAAAGTTGTTCCGCAAACACGATTATGCGAACTACGTCATATGCGATGTGTGAAGTGGTTTTCTTCCTGTCTCGACGCACACACATGTGACTCTGTTCAACTGAAATGTTTCGGTGCAACTCAGTTTAGGAAACATCTAAATATAATTATGCAAAACACATTTTTTATTCAGAATCTGGAAAAAAGCTCTTTGAAGTTGATTCACCGCTTTACGTATACGTTGGAAATCCTTGAACTCCCGTTTTCTCTCTTAGGCTGCCCTAATGGGGTAGCACCAGTCGTAAGGAGACATCCTTAATCTCTATTGATCACGTGACTAAAGACTTTATACTGCGTAATGATCATCTTTCAGAAGAGCTTTAGCAATTGCGACATGGCGTTATGCGTTATAACAAAAGACTCATTTCAAGCGTTGAACAAAGAAGTTGTGCAATAAGTCTAAGAGTAGGTGGTGAGACATTTAAACACGGTACGAGTCAAGAGTACAACAAATCTTCATTGTGCACGGAGTTTTACATTTAGTGGCCCTCTACGATGAGTATGCAGTTTGGAATTTTGAATCGGCTTTTTTGGCAAATGTAGGAAATATCTTAAAACAGCGTTCGTTATGAATCGAAGACGCAACCTAAACCGGAGATATTTCCGACTTTTTTTGCGAATTTCTTTCCAGTCACCTTTCCATTATTTCCCGTTAATTCTAGCCAGCGTTGTGGAGTTGGTGAGAAATAATCGTAACGGCCTCACACACAAAAATCGATTTATCGGAGTTGGAAAAAATGTAACCTTTCATGTTTGTAGGCGACCATTTTGCCCTTTGTAAGGTGACCGTAGGGACTCCTTCAGGCGTGCACTATTTATGAAGGTGCAAGGTCATACCTTAGACCTAAGGTAAAACGTTATATATTCAAGGTCCGTCACGTGTCCGTTAGTGCATAAAGCTGCTACCTTATGCGTAGCACTAAAACCCCCTAATACAACGCACATCAACTCAAAACCTTGTCTCCGAGGATAGCAAACTCGAATCTGGTCGGCTTATGAATGTTAGTCTGATATAGTTCTTCGTGTGTCTTATTATTTAAAAAAGCAACTGTACTGTAATTGAAATATATAAAGCGAAGTACATCTTTTATCTCCACTTTAAATTTCAATTTCCTAATAACAAAAGTTTATCTTTCGATCGGCGCGCTCTCTTTTCTGTGACCTTCCGCTGCATTTTTCCAGGCCTTAAGGCTGAGGCTTTGTCCACCCCGATGTCCTTCTGCACTGTCGCTTTTCTTCTCGAGGTCTGATAAAGTTCGCGTCTCTCGCCCCGTGTCCTGCTTGTCTTTTGAATGAGGTGGAATTTACCCGCCCTCGCCGCCCATTATCCTCGCCGCCCTCCTTCGAATCGTGGGCGGTGTTGAACTCTTTCCTGTCAGCCCGTGTTCTCGGAACACAAAGGTCAGTATTGTTACGCCTGGGTCAGGGTTTGACATACTTTTCGTGGCGTGTATGGTTTCTTTCGTCTTACGGAATTCGAAGAGAAAAATAATTTTCACTGAACTATTTTTAATTTGAACTCCTAAAGTACCGCGAAAATACACGAAATAACAAAAATTGAAAGTAACCAACAGGTGCCCTTTCTAAAACTTGATTTTTTTTTAATCTAAGAAATCAGAAAGCCATTGTAAACTGTAATAACTAGTGTATTTTATTGTTGATCGTATTGGTTTAAAATAAAACTTGTAATAATGCGAATAATTCACTCGAACAAACGAACGTTTATCGTTGAAATATGAAAAATTCATAAATCTTGTAAATCCGTGATCTATTGTGTCCGATAGTAAATTGAGATCAGTTCGGTAGATGGCATTTAAAAAATTACGTTTAGTGAAAAAAGTAAAACATTGTGGGTTTGTTTTGAATGTATTTGCTTTATTGTTGTACAAGTTTCGATTTTTCGATTTTCTGGTTTCTTTCTTTGTCCCATTTCGCACATGGATTTTCGTAGATACGAAATTCCATAAACGAGTTTTCATCGTTTTCAATTTAACCCTTTGAATTGGCTGAAGAGAAGTTAGGGTTAAAGTAAGCCGCAACAATCACGCATCCACATCTGGTCTCGCATCCACATCTGTTCAGAGCCATCGTTGCACACAGAACACGGGTCAGCGTTGGATTTTATCGAACAGTCGTCTCACGAGGTTTCTCCAACTCCGGTGTGAAGGGGTGCGAGCGGCTGTCACCGATAAAGGTAGACGGCGACATTTGACCTTCTTTCTTCAGCGCGGCTTGCCCTTTGCAGGTGTCGCTGCTGGTTGGAAATTCATATGCGCGCGCTGGATTACAAGGCGCTGGGGTTAAGAGCGTTTTGTCAAGAGTCTTGTGGCGTGTTGTGAGCTGCCACCGCATTTGTTTCGGAGATCTGTATCTCGTGGTTGTGTACCTTAGGCGCGAAATGAGTCGAGTTTGTCTGAGGAATCGTGGTAGAGGTACATTGGAGGTAGATTGATTTTTCAAAAGTAACTTGGATCTGGGGCTAGGAAGGAAGTTGGGAACTTTTACGCGAAGAGAGAATTGAGTTTACTTTTCTTCTACATTGTGTTTTTAACGGGAATACATGTTCAATAATAGACGCGAAGGGAAGTTAAACCTTCCGTTTGGCAGGGAGTTAGATTTATTTCTTCGTGCAAGCAATACGTGTCTGCTTTTCTCGTTGTCCTAGCAGGGAGGATTACGGTAGTTTCCTGTGTTGCCTTTAGATGAAATGATTTTGATCTTCGAGATAACTCTTAGAAGTAAAATTATGAAGCCACTATTAATTGAAGTGGTGTTACATCCAAGGAAGAATACGTAATATTATGTTGTTTCTAATGACAAATAAGTATTTAAAGCTTCCTCATATGTAAAGTTCGTGAATGAGATGTGTGTATCTTGATGAAATCTGAAATACAATGAGGTGATGCATTTGTTTGCAGGTCCTCAAAAAACTGGAAGCATTGTCAGCATATGCCTTTGATACGCGTGGTATCTAAACACAAATTTGGACTAAAATCTATGTATTTAAAGGGACATTGTCGATCCGGTGGCCGAGATCGCTAAGGCAGTAGTGCCGTAGCGATCTCGTACCGAAAGATCGCGGTTCGAGTCCGCCTTGGGCATGGCTGATTGTGTTCCATTTCACCCCCCCCCCCTATCATCATCATCATCATCACATCATCACGATATCAGGGAAGTAAACGGGAAACCACCATGAATAACATCATCCTTCCATCTCTCATTATCACCTTTCTGAATAACATTCAGAATTATAACTCGGAGGATTTATCCTCACCTCAAGGTGACACCTTCGACAGTCGACCATGAACAAAAGTGAAGTGGAACGACTCAAGTGGTCCAATGTGGCCAATCAAGGTTAATAGTAATCAAAGGGACTTACAGGAGCGAGATGAATATTTGAAAAAGCAAATGGAAAATATCCATTTACAAATTTGTCAAAATAAATAAATCTCGTTTAATAGATAAATTACTGTTAAGCATTCCTTTGTCTGTAATAAAACACTGCTAGTTTTTCCTGTGAACCAGTTTTAACGTATTTAGAGGTATCACTTCAAAACTATATGAAAGAGTTTAAAAATTTGCAAAACAATTTTGTTCATCTCAACGCCTATATGTCAATTAAATTTGCGAAAATGTGAGAAAATACAAAAGATGTAGTACGAAAAATTGTCAGGAGTACAACTATTTTTTCCTCGACTAATTACTCTTCTCTTTGAATAGATTACTTACAGAGCCTAATAAATTCAATAACATTTTGTAATTATATATAGGTGCATTATTTTCTCACGAAAAGCTTTTGCACGCTGTGAGCATGCTTAAAATGATTATAAGAGCGTAGGAAGATCGAATACTGATCTTTATAGTTAATTGTAGTTCAGTTTTGTTCTTGTAATAATTTCAAATATTCTCTCAACTAGTAACTTTGTAATATGATTGATTGTTCATAAAGTTCGAAAAAGGAATATTTAAAGGTAATTCGCTGTCTTGAAGAATGTTATTGTGTAGTTATTTTTTTACCTTAATATTTCCAAAATATGTTAAAAGTATTTTCAGGCGATTTATTTTTCTTTAGTGGTCAATGCTAGTCATGCTAGTATAGAAACAAATACTAGATGGGATCTCGTGAAATTTTATAATCACAGATGTGCGTTCCATTTTATTACACTTTCTGTGGCGATGATTTTTTTTTTCGGAGCTAAGGCGCAAAAGACGGTCGCTAACGAGAGCTCAGTCGATAATTGCGATCATCGCGAGTGCCTTTCATCGACACTCGGCCGCGTTCGGGTGTCGTGGCCTTCGTACGTCCAGTAGGGGATTCCTCAAGATCATTCCTAAAAGGAGTTTTCGACGATTTTCCTCCGCGGAGTTTTCGACGATTTTCCTCCGCGGAGTTTTCGACGATTTTCCTATATACACGACGCAAAGTACTTTATTTTTGAAATGTAGTCTCTAGAACAGGGTTGTCCAACCGGTGGCCCGCGGTGCCATTTGTGGTCCACGCAAGGTTTTTAGACAAATGTGAAAGTCCCTTGCATCCTTGTCGGGTGATAACATTATGCGCCCAGTGCACGCGTCTTGCTGGGGTCAACACGTTCTTAAAGTAAAAATAGGTTGTTAATAGTTAAGAATTTTTTTTATCCTAAATTCAGGAATTCGAAATCATCCCAGAGTGTTTCACAGAGTTATTCACGACACATTCGTGATATCACGCATGGTTCCATGCTCTCCCCCCTTCAGAGCAACCGGACAAATTGCAGAGTTCAACAATGCGGGGAAGTGTGAACCGCGCCAGTAATGAAAATATGACCCTCGACCATTTTAACGGTTTTAATCGTGGCCCTAGAGGCCATGCAAGTTGGACACCCCTGCTCTAGAATAAATATATATTCGGTCTAGCCTACTCGTTTATTTCTCTCAGTTCCTCACTTTAATAAGAGTACATTCAACTGGCTGAGATGGTTCAGAGCCAGCTCCACCGTTGCCGCCGCCGCAATTGTAACCAAGGGATCTCGGGGACGAAGCCCTGACGATGGCGGATTTACACAGAAGTAAGAAATAGGAGGTACAGATTTGCCGCTCTGATTGAAGATTTCCGTGGTATCGATCAATACCAGGCGAATGCCTGAGGAATACTTTTAGAAACTGACCGCGGAGAGTAGATTTTTCCTTTTCCTTCATTGTTCTTGACCTCTTACACACACGCACACACTTACACTAATTATACTGACACACATGTTGGGAAACCATTCGGGGGCAAAGAGCTTATCCGGCTAGTGTGGTGCCGCGTTTGAGGAGAAGTCATTTCGTGTGTCGTAGAAAATTAAATTTCATATCCCTTTTTACACTACGCGAAGCACAAACCCCAACATACGGTGAATCAATACAATTATGTTTTCTGTACTTGCAATACAGTTACCTTCCCTCCATACGGCTTTTAACAACGATATCGTCCAAAGTGATGTGTTATTACTCCACGTGAAAGCGTGTCCTATTGTACGTTAGTTTCAAAAATGAAATGTCTATTAGATGCCCATTTCCTGTTATGGATTCAAATCACCTAGGCGGCATGTTAGAATGATTAGTTTGGACGTCTGGCGGTCGATTTTCCGCGTCCGGGGCGCGATACGCTTGCGGTAATGCTGAACGATCGTCGATAATGACCACCTGTGCACCGCTAGGACGTCTGCAAGACGTCTTGCTCTCTGCTGGTCTAAATTATTCGGGACCTTCCTGCGAGGGGGACCTCCTAAGTTGTGGTTGACGAAGTTTTCCCTGATAGGTTTTACTGCACGTTGTTTTCCGGATGTTGGTGTTCAATAAAAATAACCTCCAAATCGAAGGAGCACATCAGTGTTCATCACATCGGGGAAGGAAGCCCGTCTCACGAGGACACGAACAGCATGGCTGCCTTTTTAGCGTTCAGGAAGGAAGGAAATGAGAAGATACGAACGAGTCCTGTGTTTTACGAAAATAAGTAAAGTACGTTGTGTGCAACCTTACGTGCGTGAAATTCCCAAGTATTTTGGTGACAAGGTCCTGGAAGGAAAATTGCAATTTCCGATGACGCAGGGAAAATCAGTTGAGAGTTCCACGTGCAGATGGGCCCGAAGTAGATTCCAAGGGCGTCGCAGCGAACCGTCTTCGTGCTGGAGAAAAAGCGAATACGATTATATTTTTCCTCCTAAATTACCGTCTATTGAGGTAGAATGTAGCCTTCAAAGTTCGTTAAAATAACTTTCTGAAAATAGTTTTTTAGTGAGGAAATTAACTACCGGGAAGAAGGACTGCTAACAATGGTTTCCGGTTTATTTTAAGCAAGATGGCAAAACAGAAACGAAGAAACAAAAACCGCTGGTTTGGGTCCGTGAGACTCTATTTCAACTCGTTTTATGGGAACCGATGATTTTGATGGTGATTGTGGTGATTGTGTCGTAGCATTGTCGTCAGAAAGCACATCAAACTGTTCAAGGAGAATGTATTCCCAATTCCGAATCTCGCTACCTTGTGCTTGAAAGAAGGAAAACTCCCGACCCGACCCGAACCCGACTCGACCCGACCCGACCGAGTGATGCATGAAAGCCAAGTGCATCGCGATGCAACACGCAGCGCCCGCAGCGACAACAGTATGGATGACAGCGAGGGGGGAGGGTCATAGGTCAGTGGCCGTGTCGCTTACAAAGGCCACGCCGCAGATCCCTTCCTGCGCCGTCGCCTAGTAACCCCGCGTGGAGGAAATCATAGCCGCTTTGGGAGCCCCCCCCCCCGCCCCCCGATCTGCGCTTCTCAGCAGAGGAGGGCGATGCTCTCCGAGTCCATAACAGGCGCAGGCCAGCGCTTACTCGACTCACAGTGCGCGCTGTGGAGGACGTATTGATGTGTGGAGGAATTGGTTAACCGTACGCTGCCTTCACATTTGCATGTTATGTTGTGACACTAGCGAAAGTAACACCCGGAAATTCATTTCTTTTCATTTAGAATGTTCATCTGTTACGTAGGAAAATGAATTAATTTTGATAATTGTGAACAAATGAAGGACTTTTATGTTCATCCTCTCCATACCTCGTTCTGCCCTACCTTTCCCTGTTTTGCCTTGTCCTGCCTTGCTCTGCCTTGCATTGTCCTGCTCTGCCTTGCATTGTCCTGCTCTGCCTTGCGTTGTCCTGCTCTGCCTTGCATTGTCCTGCTCTGCCTTGCATTGCCATGCCCTGCCTTGCATTGCCATGCCCTGCCTTGCATTGCCCTGCCCTGCTCTGCCTTGCATTGCCCTGCCCTGCTCTGCTCTGCATTGCATTGCCCTGCTCTGCTCTGCCTTGCATTGCCCTGCTCTGCTCTGCATTGCATTGCCCTGCTCTACCTTGCATTGCCCTGCCTTTTCCTGCTTCTCTCTCGCCTCTCCCTGCTCCGCCTTGCCCGTCTCCGTCCCGCCCTCACTCATCCCTTCCTTTCTCACCTCTTCCTTTCCTCCCCCTCCTCCCTCTCCCTCGCCCAATCCTTTCCGTCCGAACCCCAACCCCCTATTGCGTAATCTCCAGATACATGGCGAGTTACAGTTAACCAAAAGTTATTTTTCACCTCTTTAGAGAATGGGTTTTGGAAATTCGATTTACTACTTGCGTAAACGACAACAGACACATGTATTCCTAATTTTGCGTTTCTAGTTTTAATTGTTTAGCTGTTGTTAGTTAATAAATTCGCTTCTTCTTACGGATCCATTCCAATGTGCTCATTTGTGTTAAAAAACTATGCGACCACTTTGCCAACCGACGAAATTCAACCGATGCGGTCAATTAGTCGATAAGACTTAATTAATTTCCAAACTTCGATCGTCGTGCGCCATGGTGACGCCTAAAGTCATTTCAACTCTAATTATTGTCACTGGAAATTGAGTTGAAAGAATTTGGGCTCCTTCCGGCATTCTCTGTCCAATTGCGCCGAGCGGCTCAGAAAATTGAAAAATCGACCCTCAACTCGTACAGTGGAAACGCTCTCGCTGATAAGGACTGAGACGAGCCGTTCAATGATGACAAAGACAAAGAATGGTATAAACTTTTCACGCGCGAAATGAGAATGTCTTTGTTCTGTGTAACAGTTTTTTACGAGAATAAAAGATGCATTGATGTTCTCATCAGCCACGCTTTTTTTTCGACCTGCTGTCTCTGGTTCAGAAATGAGTGAGACGGCTACGCAAGTCCACAAGAATCACGGAAATTTCTACGAGTAGTGAAAATCGCCCCAATTCGTTTAAAAAATCACTTTTTACAGCAGCAAGCTCACACTCAACGCATACACACAGGGGTAACTTAAATTACAAAATATATCGTTTTGTCATCTCGTGTGCATACTTGAAGCATCTGCGAAGCGATTCTAGAAAAGCAGAGAAGTTCTGCTCATCAAGCGACACTCATTAACTATCCTCGTGTCGCGCTACGTGTAAAAACAAAAAAACAACAAAAAAACCAACCGCACCGAAACTGCCATAATTCTAAGCATGAACTCTTGACATTTACATAGAGCAACGCAATCGATAGAACCAGGCTGCTCCCACGCATACACGCGCTCGGACAATCGTTTCTCGCTGATCGACTTTCTCATTTACGGAGCACCCCGCGGCCATTTCGCATTGCGGAGGGACCGCATTTTCTCTACGATGCATCGCACATCCATTGATTTGAGAGCTCTTTCCAAATCTACATTTATTGGTTTCGCGGTTGCTGTTTCAAGTCACGTCCGGCGCACTACACGACGCGGAAAAAGGACCTGGATGGGGGCGGGGGGGGGGCGAGGAGGGCAGGTCCCGAGGATGCGGCCTGGCGCGTGATGCGGGTGCCCGCCTACCTCTCGCTTACACTTTGAAACTCCGGTGCTTATGAAACGCGCGCTGACACGTGTGCGGGTCTTTAGGTTCTGGATGCGGTCCTAGTTAATTTAAGCCTTACCCTGCGTCCGTGCTTGGAATCTGTTTTTACGACAAGGAGACCCGGTTTGCTTAATATATGCTGATCGACTGAGTTCGCTCAGAGACAGAATTACCGCCGTCTCTGCAGCGATTCTGTCTGAGAGGTCCTAGGGTTCCAGACTCGACGGTAGTTTTTTTTTTTCGACGCTAACCATATAGCTAGGGCGGATTAAGCCACTGCAGTGGCTGCACAATGGCAATGCAGTGCCTGGAGAAGAATGCTAGCGACCAGCTGCTCCGATCGGTAGTTTTCCGTGGTTTCTCTGATCAATACCAGGCGAACGCTTCGTTGAGTAGATGCATGTAAGGGGAAATCCCTACAAAGCCGAAGTGTAGGTCAGCGCAAGCGATGGAGGATCACTGTCACATCCCGGAATAACACATTCACGTCACTAACGGCACTTAGCATTTGACATGCTCGGGCACCTCAATCTATCAATCAATCAATCAATCAAGATGTGCTGACGCCTTGACAATGTTTTTCTTTAAATATTGAGACTCGGAGAGGTCATTTTGTGAACGTGCTAACCCTCCATCTCTGGAAATTAGGTTCTAATCCCGGCCTGTCCAAGTGGAATTTGTGGTAGGCGAAGCGGGTTCGCGGCTTTTTTTCTCGAGGTTCCCCGGTTTTCCCTGTCGTTCATTTCCCTGTTGTGCATTCACCATTGTCCATCACTCATACATCAAAATTGCATCTCGTGTATAGTCAGATAAGACTAGGGTCTGATGATAATGATGATATTGTGAATATATTGAGCATATGTTAGGGACTTAAAAAGTCAACAAACAAAGGGAACATTTATCTGTTGGTCCGCAAGTCACAGATCAGTCTTACACAAACCGTGTAATCCCCAAAAAATATTACACAAACCCAAAAGTCCAAAAACAAAGAGACCCTGTGTATTCGCAAGGAAAATTTTAAAGCATTAAGTAGAAAAAAATGATAAAAACTACCAACAATCACAGTTTACACTGGTTACCATTTACGACTTTTTCTGCCTTACACGTTTGGAATTTTGGTTTGTTCATTTTTGTGTAGTTAATGTATAAATATTTTCCGACGGCCACCGCATGTGATTTCTTTGGTCGTTAAGATGAATCTAGAGACGAAGATAAGGAGCCGTGAAGTGGGCGAGGACGGTCGCAAGCGCGGTCCTGAAGGCGCGTGACGGGAATATATGAGGCGTGCGCCCGCTCCCATCCCACAGCCCTTTCTTTTGTAGGCGTCCAGAGCTGTTTTCCATTTCTCAAGACTCACGGCTAGTTTAAATCTTACTCTCTCCCTAACGCTTGGAAAATAGGCTACTAAGATAGGGAGAATTGTTTTACATAACTAGATTTTCATGTGTTTTTTTGGGGGGGTGTAACTTTCTCGCTTTGCTTCGTAAGAGGAGAAAGTAGTGCAATCTTAGCCGGATATCTGCGAAATTTTCTTCAGAAAACTCCTTCAGGTCGTGTCCAGGCAACGAAAATTTGGATAACTTTTATTCCATCCAGTATGTAGTTGGTTATTTCCTCTATCACGTTGTGTATTCAGAATCTGTGTTTTGTTCCTTTGTTAAGGGTTCTTGGTTCCTTGAAATGTATTGACGGCAAAGATCTGTCACAGTTTCTGTGGTCGATGCTAGTGCCTAAATCGTTCACACGATTTTCTCAAAAATTGATATTCCCCAATATTTGCGTAATTTGTGATCGATCTGAATGAATTTTTGGCCCTGACAGTTTAAAACGGTTATTTTGATTTTGGAAGGCACTTTACGTAAAGCCGCTACATTTTTCAAATTTCCTCAAGAATGCTCCAATGTTTTTTATTAGCTTTGTTTTCGGATAGCGTGTTGAGGTCTTCAAAAATAATACGGTATTATTTTCATTTAAATATCTTTGATGTTTCGAAAAATCCACAACAATCCACGAACATATTTGGATTGTACGTTCTGAGTAGTTAGGCTGTATTCTTGACTGTTGCCATGATTTCGATTACGTTTGTCATAATTCATGTACGTTATTTTCTGGGCTCGTAAAAATATGTGAATGAATAAGGTTGTGGTCGTATGAAAACTTGAGATATCACAATTCACTAATCATTCATTCTGTTCATGAACCTTCAATGACTTTGGATTTATTGTGTCAATCTGAGTGAGCAGTATTTCCTCTCAGTGGTTAAATACAAATTTGACGGTTTTACCTCATTGCCTAACAACGAGCAAGTTTTCATCGTTGCTCCAGTCTGGTCAATATTTTACCAGTGTAGCGGTATGCCTGTGCCGGTAATGGTTTGGCTGTGTAATGGTTTGCCAGAGCAGTGTATGGCCCTAATAAGAATCTTGTGTACCTCTTAGTTTTGATGTCCGAATAATGCATATTTGTAATAGAGGGTAATAAAATTAAAGGAAACAAATAACCAAAAAAAATCCTCTGTACAGACGTATTACAACTAGACTAGAAACCAATACCGCATTGGCATGTGTTGTAAAATATGACTTCTGTAACTTTAGTTCCTAGATTCGGTGCGTATGAGAGGAAATAAAATGCAGTGCTCGCACCGACCGACATTTCATTTCCCGATAATAAAGAATAGTATTTTACATTTAAAACTTTCGTTTTGCCAATAGAAACGTAGCACAAAGTCGAAGTTATTTTATTCAATAATGTCTTCATTTGCATTTTAAATGATCGTGTTAATTCCGTTAAGTCGTAGTTTTCTTTCGGACCTTTTCATTAACATTGCGGTGTGGCGAAATAGATATTCTAATGTTCTTTCTTGCCCTTGTATCCGTGCCCTGGTTTTTAATAGACTTGATCTCTTTGCTCCTCTGATTATCGTCGTGTTCCAACAGTGGTTGGTGGATAGGTTTTTGGAACGTATCCAATGTTTCTTTCCTTTCTTTAATGTTTGCATACTGCTTTATACTGACAATGAAAAATCATATTCTAACCAAGTGCAGTATAGTAAAATAATACAAATCCTGTTGATTATGTTGTTTAATTTTTGTTTGCTTGATAATGATACTTAAATTGCAAACAATCAGGGAATGTACCGTTACATTATAAGCGTTTTTTATACGTTTAAATTATGCTTTTTGGGAGTCTGGCTAGTTTTATCTGACTACATTAATCAAATATATTTTTTAGTTTTTGTAGGCAGACTTGTGTATTAAATCTGTATCAACTGAAGTTGTTTCATAGGCCACTGAAGCTCAGATTTCAGTAATATGTGGGATTTGTGGCGTTCATTGTTGGTCAAGATCAGGAAGGTGGAGAACGGTGTCATGTTAATACGTAATGACATGTTAATAATGCACCTGACATTTTAGAACTTTGCTTTCGTTAAAAATCAAAAGAAAAGAATTTGGAAGAAGAGATCGCACCATGTTAGCAAATAGTGTATCCGTTTGAATAAAATATTCGAAAAACAAAATGTGTTTGTTTTGGACTGCATCTTTACTAAATGAACTTCAAAATGTAATGTACTTCATACAATAATTAATCATGTCACTCCGACAAAAAGATGACTATATGAAGGATGTCACCTAGAATATTCTGTAATATCTTTGGAATACGGAGTTAGCCCCGCCATATGAATGAAAACAACTCAGCTTCGGCCGCGCGTTAGCAAATAAAAAATTGCAACGGTTTCCTAGTTGTAAAAAAAAACTATAGCTATACACAATAGCAGAGCCAATATTGATCTATACGGAGAAGAATACTGCATTGTTTTGTGGGGGCGGGTAAGCAGCTTTGCTGAACGGGAGTAAATAAAACAATGAACGGCGAGGTCAGGGGCGACACGTTGGAGCCAGGTAGGAAAAAAGAAAAGTCTCTCTTTGGAAAGAGGAAGGTTCAATCCTACGGAAAAACGACAAAGAAAGGCGCAGTGCAAATGCAGCTATTACGAATCAAGGACGCGTAGAATATAGCAGAGGAAAACGAGACCCTCGCCATGCACGAGGAAGGAACGAGGAAAAAGAGGAAGGTAGTCAAAACTCCGAACGATGCTCCTCCGCGAAGGAGTAACGAGAGCGGGTCCGGACGGCACTTCCTCTGCTCTGGATGACGTATCGAACGGCACGGCATCGCTGTGGCCATTGATACTGTGCCAGTGGCTACAGCGATGACGTCGGTTTCAAACCTCCCTTGCCAGGGCTGGCAAACCTACCCCCCCCCCCGGTAAAATAATTTGGGTTCTAAAAAAACACGTAAAAATTGTGAAAAAAATTTCCTTTTTTAAAATTATTTTTTATATATTTCTAGTAAAATAACACTTCCAACTATGTAACAAAATATGCGCATTTGAAAAAGGACGAAAATAAAAACCTGAACAAAATAAATTATGGATAGTAAAATACAACCTTCATTTGTTAGTATTGAAATTTCAATTTCAAAACAACTTCGGATCAAATTCATACAAGTAAACACGGAGACAACACGTTCTATATTTTATTTATTACGCAATTTCGCATTGCGAGCCGAGCGAGATTTACTTTTTTTGTTATTTAAGGTCGTATCAACTTCTAGGTCATTAGCGACTACTATTGCGTATATCGGTGTGGTAACTATGACGATAACACGATATGATGGTAGGGGGTGAAAGGACGTACACAATACAACCGTGTCCGAGGCGGGACTCGAACCCGCGATCTTTCTGTCCAAGATCGCTCGGCACTACTGCCTTCCGGACCGGCTATTCCAAACAATAACTTTTATGTTTCCGGTAACGATTAGTTTGAAATTTCAAAACGAGGGTTGGGGTTATTTCTTGATCGCACTATACACCTGGCTGTAGGCCTATGGAATTAATTTGCTTTCATTTGTTGTAATATCCAAATCAATCGGAAAATTTCCACTGAGATATTCACCATCGGCTTCCTTTTAATTGTACATTTTTCCAACCCTGCTCCTTGCAGAGGCTCATGCGGTGTACTTCCCCCAAATATTTGTAATGCACCCAGAGAGGCAGGAGTTATGTCTTTGTGGCATCCCTGCCACATAAATACAATGCTCATACAGTGATGGCAGCTGATACAACTATCGTAAAGACACAGAAAAGAATTCACATTCAGTTTTAATTAGTTATCCTATGATTACCCCGTATGATTCACTTGTTTGGAACGTTGTGTAGGGAATAAAGTTCTTACCTATGACGTAACGAAAAATTATACCGAAAACTATTTGCCGGGAGCGAAATCAGAAAATACTACCTGGCAGACGGAAGAAGAGGCATTCTGTTCTACAAAATGAGAAGTTATTCTGAGAATTTCATACTGCCCGGTTGTTACGTTCCCTTTGTTGCAATGTAACATAAGATCTGATAGATTCTAGGAAAATAAGGGCGAAGTATTCGAATCTGCAATTTCGAAATTTTCAAAATTAGCCTAAACTACTTATCTTTATAATATACTGTGTATGAACATTTTTTTAAATTGTAAAACAAATTCATTTAATAAAAAATGATGCACAATAATCATCAATATTGTACTTTTGTAATGTTCGTAAATATAGTGTTTTGAACAAAAATGCAACCCACACCATTTTTATAAACGTGTTGTACTAACAGGTGAGGAAATGTACAGAACACAAATTGGAGCCATGAGAAAATTTTCAAAATGTTCTGTTTTATGTAAAGTACCCCCAAAAATCCAAATATCCGTTTTAAACTCCAGGGTCGCGACATCTGTCAGATCGCTCGATGAATATAAATTTCGGTGAACATCCTGCTTACCGTTCAACGACTAGCTGTGTTCACAGATGGTCGAACATTTGCCGAAAATAGATTTTTCGCTTTACGAATCCACCAAAGGTGGATTCAGACTATACAACATATTACAGGATGCACTTTACTACTTACAAAATAAGATTAATCCACTTTTTTTGCCTGGGGCCTTTCCATAAGATTTCTGTCGATAAATTGCAGTTTTCCTGCAGCATTACAAGACGTTTTCTATATTACTGAAGCAGTAAGCAATAAGGTAACTAGCGAGAACGTATCTTCAGAATGCCACAGAATTTCTCGTACTAGTTCGTTTTCTAATATCTTAGTCAGGGCTACCTTTCGTTTCTTTCTCACCCTTTTCTAGCTTCTAAAAAACATTTTTCACGTTTTCTCAATTTTTGGATCCTCCAATTGTAGGATTCAAATATAACTTTGAGTTCTGTAGAAGAGGCAAAGTATTTTTTTATTAAAAAAGTTTCGTTGAACACTTCGGAACCGTTTGGGAGAAAATGGCATTTGGGCGTTTCTAAAAATGTACGCTTTCGAGCTCGTTTTCACAGAAAAGTTTTGAGTTTTCAGAACACGTCATAAGAAATCATTTAAAGCCCTAGTACTCACAAATGAGTTAGGTCGCTAGTATTGTAAATATTAACGATGTGAGAAACTAAAATGGCATAAAAGTCATTTTGTTGTATTGTTTTTAACTGTGCATTTAGCACACAAAAAGTCTGACGACAAAATTTGGAGGCATCATCCACGCACTGCCTTCACCACCAGCCAGGGAACTGCTATCACTCCACGCCGCAGCACTGCCATCACCAGCAACCCACACTAATCTTGTCCAACCACCAACGCACAGCCCTACGCACAGCCCTACGCACAGCCCTATCGCCAACAGCCTAGCACAGCCTACGCACAGCCCTAGCGCACAGCCCTACGCACAGCCCTATAACGCAGCAGCCCTACGCACAGCCTACGCACAGCCTACGCACAGCCCCTACGCCACCAGCCCTACGCACAGGCCCTACGCACAGCCCTACGCACAGCCCTACGGCACAGCCCTACGCAGCAGCTCTAGCACAGCTCTACGCGCAGCTCTACGCACTAGCTCTACGCACAGCTCTACGCACAGCTCTAGCGCACAGCTCTAGCTGCACAGCTCTACGCCAGCTCTACGGCACAGCCCTACGCACAGCCCTGCCGGTCGCCATGCACACTAACAATACAATCACCACCTTCCATTCACTGCCATCGCCCATGCCAACCACCAGACAACTTCACCTCTGGTAGATCCACCAAGGAGCAATTGCTGTCTCGGGCTTCCCCGAACGACGCGCGCGCGGCGGTCTGCGTATCGATTGCGCGAAGCCTGGAAATTCCACTTCTCTCGTTTCCGGGTGCCCGCCTGAAGGCGGTGCGCGTTTTTTAATGAGAGGCGCTATCCGAGGCGTGATGACCAAGGGGGTCACCCCTCCCTCTCCACCCACCCCCCACCCCACCCCAGGTTGCCTCCTTTGGGGCTCCGGCGCGCAGTGCGTCCGTAAAACCAGTCTTCTTAAGGAGCGTTATCTTTATTACTCTTCAATTCCTCCTGCCACCGCCGGAATGCGCCATGTTTGTTTGCGCCGGGTGGGACTACCCTCGTACGAGCCTGTTGCTTCTCACTTTCTCTTTATTCTCTTGACTTTTCTTTGCGTCACATTTGTCCGCAATTAATTGATGTTACCTTTGTGCTTTTCGTTGTAGAGTGCTAATTTTTTAGACCCGTGCATAGAAAATTAAATTTACATTCACTATTTATTGATCGAAAAATTAATTAATTGAATATTATTTGAAATTATGAAATTAATAATTGTGCTGGTAAAATAGACTTTGCAATACATTGCAATAAAAAATATACTGACGTTAGTACTTGTTAAAAAAATAAACTACTAGGGCGGCATTCAAACATGCTGGGCATCTCACAAATAGGGAATGATTCCGTAAAGTATATACTTGCGATGTAAGGCTCCGCGCCGGGGTGTAATCTACAAATACGTGGATGTCCGAGAGATTCCGTGTTTCCTGTCTCATGTTGCCAATGTTTGCCATGATGGCGATATTTCGCCTGAGGAAGGTCTCAGAAAATAAAGCTGTCCGAAACGTTGGAACCTGTGCCTAGGTTGCAGTTTTCTCCCCGACAGCCAAGTAGTTCTTGAGTATATTATACCCTCGTTTCCATGAATTCGTTCGAAATATAAATGTATGCAAATTGTCTCACAAGTTTCTTTGCATTCTCATTTCAAAAGCGTCGCACGATCGAATCCTATCGTCGCCTCGTCCGTCAAACTTGTCATCTTGTGACCAAGACTCCTTTTCCTGCCCCATTACTAATAGCTATGTTTTACTCTCAGCGTATCCATCTCATTAATATTCATTTTCTAATTTCAGCAACCAAATTTTCGTTTTCAATTTTACCGTCAAAAACTCAAAACTTTCTCGTGAAAAATGAGGTCAAAAATTGCATATTTTCAGAAACAACACCATTCTTTTGCAAATATGGATTCATCATTTGTGAATGAATATTTGAACTATGGACCTCCTCTTTTTAAATATACTTTATTCTGTGACAACTGCTTCCTGACGCGATCCCATTTTTTTAATGTTTGCGTAAATGACGAGGAATAGACAATCGTTAATTGTTTCCGTCGTTGCTGATAATCTAAAGTTCTTCCTTTGTTAGCCCAGTTGTGACAAAGTTATTTCTTTGACGTTTCTAGATTAATAAAAGCGTTTTCCTGTCCTTGTTGTGTTCTGAAGTTATGAAACAGGGCCTCGAGCTTTGTGAGCGCTGTCCGAAAGTGCCCTCGGTTTCCTGTCGCGAAATCCGCGATTCCCCCCCCCCCCCCCGCCTACAAGCGCCCTTCCAACTGCCTCTGGTCGTTGCGGTCGCCACTCGCCCCTTGCGATTAAACCCTCTTCGCCCACCCCAGAAGCCGGACACACACTCTGCCTCATCCTACTCGCGTGTCCACACCATCGTAAGTTATTTCCTATCCTGCTTCTTTATCGTCTCTCTTCTCTCTCTCGTCTCTCTCGTCTCTCTCTCTCTCTCTCTCTCTCTCACACACCACACAACACACACACACAACACACACTACACACACAGCCACTCACCACGCTCACGCGCACACACACACACGCACCCACGACACGCGCACCCCACGACACGCGCACACACACAACACGCCCACGAACACGCACACACACACACGCACCCACGACACGCGCACACACACACGCACCCACGACACGCGCACACGCACTCCGCAACACCGCACACACACACAACACACCCACGACACGCGCACACGACGCACACACGCAACACACAAACCACAGCACAACACACACACACACAGTCACTCATTACTCTCAGATCTAGGTCACAGTAAACATTCTTTTCTCTTTAGCAACTTCTCTTTAAGTGCACTTAGTCTTTATTGTATCTGTTCCAACAAGCTTCAACGTATATCATGCATTTCTCTTTTTGAGAAACCTTCTTGTCTTCTCCTAACATCAACTGTTGTTCCTCTTCCCTACAACCCCTTGGTACCCTTAATCTTCCTTCTCTCTGTTGTTCTCCTCTGCATCTTCCACCTTAGCTTTTGCTTCTACCCATCCGCTCTCTTTCCTTCCACCTGTCCACTTCCCTTCAACTCGTCCCTTTTCCTCATCCATGCCTCCACCCTTTACTTACTTTCTCTACTTCCTTTCTTCCCTCTAAGTCATCTCCTTTCCCTCCCCTCTTAAAATAAAAAGTGTCATTTCTCCTTCTATGTCCTGGAGTTTCACCCCCCCTCCTTTCGCCACCGTGTCCACTTCTGCAGTGTCCGTCGTGTGCGCGCAAGTGTCGGGCCGCAGTCGTGAAATTAGTGATTAATTGACGCCGACAGCGGCCGCCCGCCGCCGCCGCAGCGACGCGGCGCCCCGTAATTAATGTATAAATTGTATTTTGTGACGGCGGCGGCTGCCGCAGCTGGAACGTCCTTTCGCCGCGGTGCACCGCTCTGCCTGGGCGCAACTCGAGGCCTGCCCGGAACTCGAGGGCGGGGGCTGGGCCCGAGTGGGAGGGGAACGCGGCGCGGACGGTGGCAGGGGGAGGAGGCCGGAGCGCCACCACGGAAGGAAGAGTTCCCGGACACGAGCAGAACTATTACATTGGTCATTCATGGATTGATGAGTGATTCTGGGCGCGTCAACAGCTAAGGTCATTAGTCCTGTAAGTGTAGTGCAAGTTTTATTGTACCGGGAGATATTGCTCGAAGTATCAACTGATGTCACTGCAGTACCTCTGACCAGGATGTCCTACCATCGAGTTCCGACGGTGGCAGAATTTTCGACGCTGGCTTGTCAGCTAGATCGTGTCCAGTCGCTGTTCGGAGGAGAATTCTGGCAGCCGGCTGCTCTGATCGGTAGTTTTCCGTGGTTTCTCCGATCAAAACCACGCGAATGCCGGAGCAGTTCCCTCTCAAACGTGCCAAGGATCGCGCGTAACCTCCCGGGTAAAACATGCACTACGCTTACAGGACTTATAGCCATAGTAGTTGACACGCCTGAAATCAATATCAATAAACCTTGTTTTATTGTGGGCGGTGGCTGTGATATACCTCCACTGGATGGCGAAATCCGGCGCTGACTGCCCTCCCCCACCTGGGCACCATTCACAAGCGAGGCACTGCTCCACCCGGGACATGCTCTACACCCTTGATTGGTTTGCCGTCATGTGTGGTAGTGTAGTAAGTGTAAGTAAGGGGGAAAGGATAGGGCAAGGAACAGGAAGGAAAGATCGCGCGCGGTCCGTGGCCGGCTTGCTAGGGTATTGCTCTCGCATTCGACTGGTGTGGATCGTAGAAATCACAGAAAACTACCGATCAGAGCATCCGGCCAGTAAAATGATCGTCCAGGCAGAGGTTGAATTCGACTTAGTTATCCAGCTAGGGTCAAACATTCTGCCACTGTTGGTACTAGGGCCTCCCGGTCAGAGGCCCTGCAGTGATGCCGTGAGCCATCTATGTCGGTCATTGAGAGCTGGGGCAACGGAAAGGTTTAAAAATTCTGTAATGTTGCTCTCGGAAATGTTATCAAAAGTAATATCACGAGTGCGATGGAATTCATCTGTAAATGAAAGTAATGTAAGTCCGTTTGATAAAATTTTACGACGAAGTTAGTTTGCTTGCCTTTCTTTTCATCAATAAATGCAGCATTAAAGGAAGTGTTTCAATCAAAGTTAAACCGTTGAGAGATAAATAGAGTAGTCAGAGTTCAATAGTTGAACACTTTAGAGGTCCCTTACTAAAGGATGAATTACCTAACATAAAGGTTCATAAAAGCAATTGCAAAGATTGTCATTCAGTATCTTACGTAAGTCGAACTAAGATAATGGTTAAAACGCTTTTATCAGAGCACGAAAGGAACATTAAGGAGCATACGGACTAATGTAACTTTAAAAGATCATGGGTAACAAAACGTTATGACATCAACTTTAAAAACAACAATTTTAAATAAAGAATATCAATATTTTCCTTGATTAATTCTAGTGAGATTTCACAAAAAACAGTGAAAAAACACTTTCAGGCCCTAAATATAATAATTTTTTTACACTTTCTTATAATTCAATCTTAACAAAATTCTCAACTGATTAATTAAAAAATAAAAATTACTTTTTTAGAAAAAATCACACATTTCAACACATGCATCTTACATTTCTGTCTCTAATCACCCCTAATCTTCAATTCCGTCCTCCCTACCTTCCTTTCCCTCGCACTCCTCTTAGAGCTTGCGTGAGATAGCTGTGCTCTCAAAAATCGTTAGACTAGCACCCAACGATTAACAGCCGTCCAGTGTGCGGATGTCCTACTGATGTGTGATCGCTGCCTCCCGTCTGTCGGTATTTCTCGCATTGTGTTGGCAACATTTCAGTGCTAGACCCTGAACACGATACGAAGAAACGAAACGGATGCGAGTGATTTCGTAATCCGTGCACAGAAAGTAGTATTTTTGTTATTTAAAAGAATCCTTCAAAAAGCGTGTTTGGTGTAATTTACTGCAACTCTGCCTCGAGATA
Source organism: Gryllus bimaculatus (assembly GCA_017312745.1). Lineage (NCBI taxonomy): Eukaryota > Metazoa > Arthropoda > Insecta > Orthoptera > Gryllidae > Gryllus > Gryllus bimaculatus. The sequence goes on along the minus strand of BOPP01000052.1, from coordinate 1,613,169 downwards.
AGAATATATTAATTTCCGCCACTATGTATCAGTTTTTCGGCCATGTGTTTTTTTATAAATTGTGAGTATTGTGAACTGCTGTTGACATTCTGTGCTTTTAATGTTTCATAAATTATATGTGATTAAACGAAAGAGCAAAAACCTAATGTAAAATAATTAGTATTTGTAGAAGGCGGTCGAAAAATAATTTAATAAACCTTGAAATAAGAAATGATATTGACTGTGATTATTTTAATGTCAGTATTGTTTTCAAGACGCGAGTGCTTTGCCGTGATTTCAACACTTTAAATTGGATGCACTTAACCTCGCATTGAACGCTTTTAATGTAGCGACCTTGCCGGCGCTACCACGTAGTTAACTGGCAGAAGATTTTTTTCCATTGCATGTTTTGCGCGATTGTTCGATTCCCTGGGTGAAGAGGAGTCAGATCCGGGAAGCATGCGCTCTAAGCCTAAAAATTCGTATAAATCAGGTTTCCCGTGGAGATTTCCTTATCGCATATAAAAATGGGTTATGTTGAGTACAAGTATTTTCACCTCGATGCTTTTGGTGTTAATGTTATGAAACTTGTTTTATTGTTTGTAACCCTTCCTATTGCCGACCTGTATAGTGGCTTATCCACTGATCGGGCAAAATAAAGTAAAGAAGCAGCTCGGGCGGGTGAACTTGCTTTGGTAGCAGAAATTGATTTTTGGTCCGATTTATTTAGTCAAAGAACACAACTTACGTGACGTATGTGGCAGAAAAAACCCTCTGCGTACGTTTTCTTGGGATCCAGAATCTCTTCCCAACCTTTTAAGAACAAACAGTTGAATGATAAAACAACGTTTCAAAAAATTGGAGTGTTACTCGCGTGCTGTCAAGTGGCACCGTGGATTAGTCGGTATAGATTGATGGACGTTGTTGATTCGCAGTCAGTTGATGGTCTGTCACGCACTGCTAATTGTTCGTTGTTGCTTTCACTAATTCACGTGCAATTTGAGATCGCGTTCGCCCGTTTGTAGTATTTTAGCTGTTGGCCACCGATTGACGTACGACTTCATTGATGCAATGACCTGACATAGGATTGCTCGGGGCGAAGCGAATATATTGATATATGCTGTTATGATGCAGAGACTGACAGAGTTCGTAAACTGTGCGGACACGAAACTGGAGGCTGTTTGGCTGTGAAGACGGTCTCTTGCAAAATCCAGAGCGTCGATTAAGTTGAAAAATTAATACGCGGGTTAATTCAAAGTGCGATTTACGACTGTGTTGGGGGGGGGGGGGCGAGGGCGACTAACTCACGCTAAACTGCCGTGAGACGGATTTGTTCGCCTCCCGACGCAACTGGTTAACGCAGAGACGGCGATCGAACGTAATGTGTTCTGTAGACATTTTTGTGAGATGGATTTGCGCGTGCCTTGTTTAGAGAAGACGGGTTTGGGTTTGCCCGCATGCAAGACGGTTAGGTGTGTGACTTGCGTTTGATATTGAATATTTAGGAACTTTCTCGATGGATTTACCACTGCAGTCTCTCTGACCGGGAGGTCCTAATCTCGAAGGTGACAGGATTTTCGACACTAGCTTGTAGCTAGGTCGAGTTCGTTCGCCGTCTAGAGGAGAATTCTTGCGGCCGGCTGCTCTGATCGGTAGTTTTGCGTGGTTTCTCCGATCAACACCAAACGAATGCCTGAGCAGTACCCACAAACGGGCCACCAACCGCGCGAGATCTTTCTTTCCTCTCCCTTGTCTTATCCTCACCCCTTACACACACTCTTACACTAGCTTGCACTACACTACCACACATTCCGGGTGACCCGTCGAGAGCTTAGACCTTGTCTCAGTTGGAGCGGTGCCCCGCTGGTGGGAGATACCTGGTTGGAGAAAACCCGGCTTGCCGACAATAGGTCGGCGCCGGATCTCGCCATACAGCGGGGGGGGGGGAATTACCGCCAGCTCCCTAGCAGAAAACATATATTACACTTACGAGGCTAATGACCCTGGTAGTTGACGTACCGGAAATCACAAAACAATAAATCAACCATTCGATGGATTTACTGTAAACAAAAAAAAAGAGTTAAAACTAGCTGCCGGTTGGCGGCAATTTGCACAGCGAGCCGTTGCAGTAATTGCCGTGATCCAGAATCTGTGACCCTACTTCTGCAAGATTTAAATGATATGAGTGAGCAATGGGGAGATGAGTAAATGCTAATAGAGTGATCGTGAATTTATTCGTTTATCAAAAACAGTTAAAACTGTGGTTCTGTGTGGAGAGGTGTATTATGTACACTTTTTCATAACTTCTGGGATCCCGTATATAACTAGGGGAAAAAAGTTTAATCAAAATCTGGTAAAAGTGTACAAAAGCCTTCTGCAGGAACAGTGGCGCTGGTGGTGGTGGGGCGCCAAACCACGGAGCCGTGGCGCGGTCTCTCCCGAGAGACGAGGCAGATTTTTTAAATTATTTTTGTACGGACTTGACACATGGGATAACTCGTGAAAAAAAACAGATTTGGAAAAATTTATGTTTTTGGACTCCCGGTCGGTTGGAACTTTTTAAACCACGTCATCGCATTTCATTTTGAAATGCATAACGGGAATAACGTTGAATCGTAATGGTTTTGATAGCCCTTCCAATGCATCACGATCACGGATTTCTGTTGTTGGTATTTTCACTTAATGTATAATTTTTGAGAACAAATTTCATTACGCATATAAATACGTATACTTAAATGTATGTTTTATATGCATGCTATTTATGTATATATGCATAATTTACATATATTGTGCTCATAATTTAATGTATTCACTACAAAAATAACGTTTTCTTTGTGTTTTCCACATCATCAAAATAAGGGCAAAATTTAAAAAAAATATTTGGCTGTTGAATAGGACCAGGCAACAAAATTGATTAAACAACGTTGCTAAAAAATCATATTCTTCAAAATCTTTGTTTTCAATTCATTAATATTAATATTTCCTCTATTCCTTTTATAACCAACGTGAAATCTTGGTTTTGGCAAAATTGTTTTTGGATAGTATTTAAGAGATAGCCCTTCGCATTGCACCTAAAATGCCCGTACTTTTTCTGCACGAAAACACCAGAAAAGGTCACGGAAAAATATATTTTTGGACTTATAACACTAAATAAAAAAAATTGATCGATCTATACCCTACGAATTTAAAGCTGATCTTTAATATTTTGGGACACTTTACATGCATCCAAGAGGGGAATTTTCAAAATGTTCTAAACCTGGCTGGAAATTATATTTCTTAATTTTGTCTCAAATAGAGAGATACTCTTAACCTAAAGCTAATGCGATTTAATACCTTTGTATTTATTAATACCTCTGAATGTACGAAAGTTACACATTTTCAGACTTCTTGATTAATTAAGCTCTTTCGTAATGAAACGTTTCCTTCGAAATTGGAGAAATAAGGGATAGCGAAGAATTTATGATATAAGGGATGCCATGTGAATTACTTCTTTCAAAATGTTGGTTGATTTCGTTTAATTTTTTGTCAAACCTTAACAATTTTCTAAAAATACGTAAAAGAGATTTTCTCGCAAATGCTTCAGTTTGTTTGCACAATTTCTATTTTCATTAACACTTTCGATTTTAACTATATATTGATTAATTGATAATTCACTATGAACGACGTAAATTCCTGGCGTATATTCTGTAAAAAACGCATATATAATAATAAAAACAATGCATAGAATGAATTAAAATATAGAAATAATAGAATAATAAAACTACTACAATAAAAAAATTACTTTTATTAAGTTGTTCAATAAGTTGAGAGAGGAGAACTTTACGTACGGTTAATGTTGATACTGTAATTTCTGAAACGATGCATTGCAGAGGAAATATAATACTTAAATTGAACAATTGCTCTGGAGTAATTACTAGAAGAGTATGTCACGGCAACAATTCCCGTGTAATGGCCCAAGTGTTGTGTATTATCCATGGCGCTTGCTGGCGAGCGCCGCCAAGTGCGCTGTGCCCTAATGGACGCTCTGTGGTGTTGCAGCGCGCCGTCACCTGGATCGACGCGCACTTCCAGCGCCGCACGTGCGTCCGCTTCATCCCCAGCGCGCAGGATGAGCGCAGGTGAGTGCCCCTCCCCGCCAGGGAGGCCTAGGGCAGGGCAAGGCTAGGCAGGGCAGGCTAG
>BOPP01000052.1:1578641-1608705 GCA_017312745.1 Gryllus bimaculatus | reverse complement strand
GTCTTTTATTTCCGTTTGATAAGCTCCAGTAATTGCTACCCTATTGCGTATTGCATGAAGTGTTCCAATCTGGGTGTGAGAGAAACACAGTGGCCACACAAACAATTGCGTGTGTTGGGCCAGGCTGGTTATGGTGCGTGTCATCATACAATACGAAATAAATATAAATGAAGGGTATAAGTCAGGAGAATATGAATTAACGTGACGACTTAAACATGATTGGAAAGCAAAGGACTGATGAGACACATATCTGGTAGAATATAATTCAGAGCGCAACACAACGCAATCACAGAAACTACACTAAGGGCTCAAGTAAGGACGAAAGAAAAAAACAAGAGGACACGACGAAACAAAATCGCCAAAGGGAACAAAAAACCAACGTATCAAGAGGGTGATTACGAATCAATGCGATAGACACCCAAGCGGGCCGGGAACGAAGAAGAAACAAAAAAGGAATGCTTGACTGAGGGATAATCAGCAATAGAACGCGCCGCAAGCAAACCATCTGCCCCGTCTCACCTCGCAGGCGACAGTTGACGTCCGCGTTGCTGCGGCGGTGTGACAGCCCAACGCGCCGCCACCTGGCAGGCGAGGCACCTTCATCAGCGTCTCATCAATGTTGCAGCGCCCAACGCCACCGCCACAGCCACCGCACGCTGGTCTGCGCCTCGCCTTGGCGCATGACCGCCTGCTTTCGCCGCAGACGGGAAGAGAGCGAAGAGCAGAGAGCAAAGACGAAGAGCGCTGGAAGCGAGAGAGCGAGAAGCGAGGAGAGCGAAGAGCAAGAGCGAGAGAGCTAGAAGCGAGAGAGCAAGAGCGAGAAGCGAGAGAGCAAGAGAGCGAGAGAGCAAGAGAGCGAACGAGAGCAAAGACGAGAAGCAAGAGAGCGAGAGAGCAGGAGAGCGAGAGAGCAAGAGACGAGAGAGCAAGAGAGCGAAAGATGAGAAGAGAGCGAGACTAGAGAGCGAGAGCAAGCAGAGCGAGAGAGAGAGCCGAAGAGCAGAAGAGCGAAGAGAGAGCGAGAGCAAGAGACAGAGCAGAGGCAAGAGAGAGAGAGCGAGAGAAGAGAGCAGAGCATGAGAGAGCAGAGAGCGAGAGAGAGCGAGAAGAGAGAAGAGCGAAGACGAGAGCGAAGAGAGCGAGAGCGAGAGCGCGAGCGGGCGAGACAGGCGGCGAGAGCGAAGGGCGCGGCGAGAGCGAGGCGGCGAGACGAGCGGGCGAGAGCGAGGCGGGCGAGAGCGAGGGCGGGCAGAGCGAGGCGGGCGAGAGCGAGGGCGGGCGAGAGCGGGGCGGCGAGAGGAGGGCGCGAGAGAGGCGGAGGGCGGGAGAGGCGAGGGCGGGAGGGAGAGCGAGGGCGGAGAGAAGCGAGCGGGAGCGGGCGGGAGGAGGCGGGAGAAGCGAGGGCGGGAGAGAGCGAGGGCGAGGAGGAGCGAGGGCGGGAGGAGAGCGAGGGCGGGAGAGACGAGGCGGGAAGAGCGAGGGCGGAGAGGCGAGCGGAGAGAAGCGAGGCGGGAGAGAGCGAGGCGGAGAGAGCGATGGCGGAGAAGGAGCGGGAAGAGAGCGGAGAGGCGAGGCGGAGAGAGCGAGGCGGAGAGAGCGAGGCGAGAGAGAGCGAGCGGGAGAGAGCGAGGGCGGGAGAGAGCGAGGGGGGAGAGAGCAGCGAGAGAGCGAGGCGGGAGGAGCGAGGCGGGAGAGAGCGAGGGCGGGAGAAGGAGGCGGGAGAGAGCGAGGCGGGAGAGAGCGAGGGCGGGAGAGAGCGAGGCGAGAGCGAGGGCGGGAGGCGAGGCGGAGAGAGCGAGGGAGAGAGAGCGAGGGCGGGAGAGAGGGGGGAGAGCGAGGCGGAGAGAGAGCGGAGAAGGCGACGGAGAGAGCGAGGGGAGCGAGGCGAGAGAGCGAGGGGAGAGAGAGGCGGAGGGCGAGGGAGAGAGCGAGGGCGAGAGAGAGCGAGGAGCGGAGAGACGAGGGCGCGAGTAAGCGAGGCCGAGAGAGAGCGAGCGGAATGGCCGGAGCTTATCGATGAGAAAAGGACGTGGAACGCGGGATGGAGGTATGAGGGAGAGGGGGAGGGAGGGAGGAGAGCGGGAGTAGGGAGGGGCCGGAGGAAAGTGAGCGGAGGACGTGGGATGACCGTTCGGAGGAGGCGGGCGGGCGGCGAGCGGGCGGGGAAGAGAGGGGGAGGGAGGAAGAGCGGAGTAGGAGGAGGAGGGGGGAAAAGGCGGCGGAGGACGGAGGAGGGAGAGATAGGAGGAGACGAGGGCGAGGGAGGTAGAGGGGGAGAGAAGAGGAGAGCGAGGCGGAGAGAGCGAGGGCGGAGAGAGCGGGCAGAGCGAGGCGGGAAGAGCGAGGTGCGGAGAGCAGCGGAGAGGCGAGGCGGGAGAAGCGAGCGGAGAAGCGAGGCGGAGAGAGCGGCCGAGAGCGAGGCGGGAGAGCGAGGCGGGCGAGACGCAGGGCGGGCGAGAGCGAGGGCGGCGAAGCAGGCGGCGAGAGCGAGGGCGGCGAGGCGAGGGCGGCGAGATCGAGGCCGAGGGAGTTCAGGAGGAGAAGCGTGCAGCGTAAGGCGGAGAAGCCGACGTAGAGAGCGGCCAGCGAGGGCCGCGGCAGCGGGAAAGGGAGCAGAAGCGGGACCTAGCCTGCCCTGCCTAGCCTGCCCTGCCTAGCCTGCCCTGCCTAGCCTGCCCTGCCTAGCCTGCCCCAACCCACCCTTCTCCTTGCCACAGTCCTGGCCCCTGTCTCGCCTTTCTACCTGACCCCGATACTACCCGCCTTACCGCCAAGTTGTGCGTGATGTCGACACTTTAAAAAAAACTATTTTTTCGTATTATTAATGTTTATATAATATTCACAAAAATTTAAACACCACTTGCTGACATGTGTAATTCCAGCTTTTAAGTGATTCCAGCTTATTTGCTGCAATTGACTAAGTAGTTCATGCGGAACAGGAATGTATATGTAACACGCTATAGAAATAATATACATAAGATATGTATATGACTGAAAAGTAGCCAATGACGTGCCCTTTTTATGCCGGTTACTGTATACTGATATACCGTATTAGCCTGATGCAATTTCTGATACATTTTCGTATCGATAAATTGAAAAAATGTTACATATTTGTTCGGCGTCTCCTTACAACTACAATGTACTAAGATAAGGATTCTTTTCGTGGATTGAGTATGTTCTTCTCTAAAAAAGGCAACTCTGAAAAAGTCATCTCTTTATAATTGACTTATTTATTATAATGTCGTTTACATTTTATAAATACGAGTTTCCGGGGAATTTGGAATTTAATGATGAAAAAAGTGTAAATGTTTTTTTGAAACTTTCGACTTTCGATATACAAACTCGAGATTTCTTCTCACTGTCTATTTTCACCTAGTAGTTAATGTTGTAAAGAAAATTCTCTCAAATAGTATGAAAAATATTGTATTTATCATTGCATACCATGACAAGAAGAATGTGTAATTCATGTTCAAATAAGCAGCTTTGAAGAATACTAGAATATTATCTACTCACAATTTTATTTAAAGGTAAAATCTCATCGTTGATGCGCTTATGTATGTAATTCCATTGAATTATTTTGGTACATTGTACTTAACGTCAAAATCGTTAATAACTGTGTATGATGTACTATGAGGAGAAAAGTAATCTGTAAACATTTTCTTGAGCTATGGGATTCCTAACCAAACTCATTTACACGTATTGTTAAATTATGAATACAGTAGGCAAGGGGCGTTTCTGGCAACAATTTTTAAGGAAATATGAACTCCCTATAATAAAAAAACTATTTGAAAAAGGGAAAATAGATACAAAACTTGGCTTTCATCACCCGGCATGCCCTTCGTGAAGGAATAGATTTATTGCCGTGAGAATATGGAGAACGGATGTTTGAACAACTATATTTGCCACTGAACTCTAGAAAACGTACTCAGATAACGAAGCTATATTTATTCAATTCAGTTGTAGAAAACTATTGTCATTTACATCGTTGAATTTAAAAAACAATGCGCTTAATTTGTTTAAGAGTTTTGCAAGTGATTCCTGAATTGTAAATAAAACACAATTGGTCTCATAATATTTCATCAGTATTACTCTTAATCCGAGAAAGTACGTGCTATTGATAACCACTACTTTAAATTTTGTAAACTACCAATTGAAAAATGCAGGAAATATGTAAAACGAAACAAAACAACTTTTTGCTTATAGTTCTGTTATGTTATTCCTATCCTTAGGCATCATACTCTTATAAAGCTTAATAAACAATTTTCTAATCGTGATTAACAACTTATGTATGGAGTATGTGTTAGTGTTTAGACATGACAAGTTGAAAACATTTACTCCGGGAACGATTTCCTTACTCGCCGAGTGGTTGACGCCACCTCCATGTTAGTTCGTCAGTTTGTAGATTGAAAAATTGGAGTGTTCTACTGGTAGTGATCATGTAACGCGAGCTGTAATGGCTCTTTTTATTTAGGAGTGTCATTTCTCCAAGAGTTTCTCTTCACCATTTATTCTTTTGAGGATTACACTTAAGTAAGACACCAAGGGATATACGTCTCTGAATGGTGATGGGTTATTGAAGTGAATTGCCTCTCTGACGTACTTCTCAGCACTCTTTATACAGACGTCTGGGTTTACTCACCGAGTCTGTCTGATCTCGAGACTCCAAAGAACGTACAAATATTTCATATGAAGGCGTGCGTGCCAACTTGTGCAACAGTTGGTTGAAACTCCAGGTTGTTCTCCACGGCTAAAATGCAAACGTCATAAAGGGAATCTAGAATGTAACCAGCTGTTGCGTTTTCTGATCTTTTACTTTGGACTTTCATTATTTTGTGTAATACCTAGTGGATGATTTGAAAAACTGTATGTTGTTCATTGGTTCAAAAAAACAATGTGAGTTATTTTTAAAACGTAAAAACACAGGTTGCACGGAAAACTCACTGGCTGTTCTCTACTTCTGATAAATGTTTTAAAGGGTATTAATATTTAATGCATTCAATTAACATTAAAACGTAATGTGTAATGTGAAACTGTCTCGTCTACATTATTCCACATACATTTACTTTTAAATTAGACTCTTCACTCACATAATTCACTTGTGATTAATAATTTAGAGTACACATGACATAGGGTGGCGTAACATAGGATATTATTCCCTAGTGAAAATGAGCACTCTACGTGGTGAAGGAAACATAGGGACTAATTATCAGGCCTAAATAACTTTCTCATCTCGTCTGCCAAACATTTATTTTTACCAGCACTGTATTAAACTAGAGGTACCACTCAATGGTCTCCGTTCTAGCTAGTTTCCTTAACTCATTGTCTGATCTAGATTTTCGATTTCCCTCCCCCCACCCCACCCTTTACCAGCTTACGTGCCAGTATTTCAGTAGACGATGGTTAACTCGATTTTTCACATTCCGTTTCATAATTTCATAAAACCGCCCTTAAGTAAGTATTAAAGAAGTGAGTGATATTTATAAAATATAATTTATATACGTTTTGAAAAATTAAAAGAATACATCAAAGGAAATGACGGTCGGACGAATGAAAAGCGGAAGTTTTGAAGAAGAAAAAAAAACGCTTTCCAGTATCACGCGACCCTTAAAATACGGTATTACGTTAAAATCGCAATATTGTGTTAAAATCGCAATATTGTGTTAAAATCGTAATATTGTGTTAAAATCGTAATATTGTGTTAAAATCGTAATATTGTGTTAAAATTGTAATATTGTGTTAAAATCGTAATATTGTGTTAAAATCGTAATATTGTGTTAAAATCGTAATATTGCGTTAAAATCGTAATATTGCGTTCAAATCGTAATATTGCGTTCAAATCGTAATATTGCGTTCAAATCGTAATATTGCGTTCAAATTTCAAAATAGACTTTCTGCAGCAATGCACAACTTTTTCTAGAGCATATTACCCCTTATATACCGACGGCTTAGGTGGCTCGGGGCATCACGCGATGTAAGTGCGACACTAGCAGCAATGTTATGTCGAATTCTCACGTGCCAAGAACACAATTATTCTGGCCACCTGCTGCTCTGATCGGCATTTTTTCGGCGTTTCTCCGATCAATGCCAGGCGATTGCCGGAGCAGAACCCTAACACACGGGCCACGGATCGCGCGCCATCTTGCCTTCCTCCTCCTAAATCTGTCCTTGCCCCATACTTACACTTGCGTGCACTACACTATCACACTTGTCGGGAGACCAGTGGGGGTCAAGTCGACGGGTAAGTCAGCGCCGGATCGCACCGCTCATTGGAGGAAGGATCGCCGCCTCATCCTGTGATAAAAACATGCACTTCACTTATGGGACTAATGGTCACAGCCGTTGGCGGGCCGGAAACTAGAAAGATGCGTTCAACAAACCCGTATATACGTACGTATACAATAAAATATTTATTATAATCATCAAATATTGTATGTTCTTGCTTAAAGAAACGCTTGCATTTTTATATGAGTAACTTTTTGCTAGTGAAATCCAAGGTACGTAGTTAAAATAAAACATTACCATAGAAGAACGTTTTTTATGTAGTCATTAACTACGTAGAAAAGTGTTTACGTAATTGGGTATATTAAATTAATTATAAACTTGCAAATATTACTTTTTCGGTTTCGATTTTATTCCGTAAAATTCACAAACCTGTTGTTCGGCAGATCCTGAATCAAAGATAAAGTCATAGAAAATGTTCTTTCGGGCCTCTTTCGAGTGACTTTCTCGCCCTCCGACAGAAAATGTTGTAAAAAGTCCGTCTGGCAGGCGGACCATCACTCTTCAAACTTGTCAAGAAGTATCTCCCGTGTAGCTCGGCTCGCTCCATACATAATTCAAGGGAAAGGCACTGTAACCACTTTATACCTGTCCGGTATCTGCTGGCGGTGCGGCGTTTTGCAACTGGAATTAAGTTGGGAAGTGGAATCCAGAGCGAGCAAAAGTGACGCGGAGATTTTTAACCTCTTTGAAGTAGCATGGCTGCGGTTGGCCCGAGGGGCGGGAAAGTGGGAGGAAAAGAGCACCGAGATGGTTGTTTTGAGGTTGTTGTGCCGACATGGGGTGTAAATAATGTTTAGTGCTACAATAATTCGTGTTCACCTCACTGTTTGGGGAACAGAACATTGTGGTGCGCATTTACTTTATTTCCTTCAGCCTCTTTCAGTGTTGTCAAAATTGGTTGATTGTTGAAAATGGAATGATAAAAAAATTGTTCATTCCCTGAAGGGTTTTAAATCCACTTTTGACGATATATTTTTTTAAACAATAAATTGCTTTCCAATCGATGGTGCAGTACGCAAGTATTGTATTCAAAGACTTGTCCTTGATGGCGGTGCACTGCGGATCTTGGACAAGGTCTTTGGTTCCCAGAAATAAATTAGTTTTGTTTCGTTCTGATTATATGAACATGTTATTTTTGGGGGATGTAAACATTGTTTTAGACGACGGTTTTCAACATAAATGATCAAGTTTGAAATGCCCTCTGTTGCGAGTTTCACGCGTTTAAAATTCTGAAATGAAAAATACTCTTGCCTGCATCATACCGAACTAAGCCTACTTTTCATTTGTGCTGCTTAGGGGAATTTCTTGTAATAGTAGTCATAAATTAACTAATTTAAGATAGAAGCTTTTCAAAAATAGATTAAACCATTTTTACTGAAATGGAACAAAATTCGTTCTTGAGTGATGTGGTGGAATTGTTGAAAATGCGATAGATAGCAAGTGAAGAAAAAAATTTCTTTAAAATACAACATTTAATAATAACTGATATTCCAATAGTCCGCAATCTTACACGATTTCAATGAAAGCAAGATATCCTCAAGCTGTAGTTGCTGTTAAAAATGTTATATTTATGTGTGATATTCAATATTGCTTTGAATTATGATTGTAAGTAACGAGAATGGGAATAGCTTACTTTCAATCAATTTTTAAAAGCTTTAAAATTATAACTTTTTCACATTTTTGGATTAGTGGTTACATTTTAACCATTTACTTTTTAATTTATCATTGTGCTGAAAACTAGAAGATACGCGGGTTCGTCTTATTAAGAGATTGCATTCCCATAGGTTGTTTCTCGTAAGTAGAGTTGGAATGCAAGTTTTAAGAGTTCACAAAAAATCTCGCGTGACTTCTTAAATGGAAGCGTAAACTTCCTTAACCAACACTTTGAAATAACTTACCATAAACACAAAATCACGTTTTAAATGGTTCGTTTAAATGACTGAGCCTAATTGTTCACCAGCTAGGTCTTTTGACACTTTTGTCACGAACCATTCAATTCTTGGTCTGTGTGTTTGATAATGAGCATGAAAAGTTTCTTCAAAACTCTTTCGACCTCTCTGTTCATAAACGATGGTAAATGTTGTTATTATTATTATTATTATTATTATTATTATTATTAAACATGCCCAGTAGAGGCCCTAAATAAAATTGAGAGCCTGGGCGTACCTGCCTTACGAAGTATGAGATGATGCATCGGACTAGTCTGGCTAGTATTTTTAAAATATACAACTTTAACGCGCCTATTTATTACCTTTTTGGTTTGATTACAGGAGAACGCCTTTATTTTATAGTTTTGTTTCTTGTATTGCCGTTTTTCAATGAAAACCATTTGCATTGAAGTTTTTCTTCATATCGGTATCTTTTGTCAGTAATGTTAGACTAAAACTTCACTGAATACCCATTAAAAATACATACAATTGTGCACATTCCACAAACCGTATTATACATATTCTGTCAGGAAAATTTAAATACTAATAACTATATTTAAGTTGCATATTTATATAAGTAGCAAGTGAAAAGCAATTACATGAAACAATTTTCCAACCTTTCAACTATTCTCAATAGAGTAGATTTATTTAGAAAAAAAACAGTATCCCTTCCCGTCATTTGCACTGTAAATAGTTGAAAGATGAGTAAAAGTTTAAAATAAATAAATAAAAATAAATTTTAAAAATAGAAAGATTAGTAATATTCGAAAAATTCCTTTTTTTTGTTTCCGAGTTATAGAAAACTTATTTGCATTGGCAAACGAATTGCAAGTATGATTTTTCTGCATTGCTAACAAAATAGTAACTCGCCCTTACCTCTACTCTTACCATTACAAGAAAAAGGAGAGTTCAACAAAACGTGCGCATAGTACAGCTACATGTACGTCCAGAAGCAAAACGAGGGGCCATCTCCGCATTTGCTCAATGAATCAGGGAAACTGAACAATAACCTGTATCACTTTACCCAGTCTACAAATACAAAATGATTATTTAGCGAAGATGCATTTCCACATTCACTAGCCTAATGTTAGCATATGTTGATTCTTGCGCAGTTCCTGTATCCCTCGTCATAATACGTACATGGTAAAGATTTTTCTTACATAGTGTTGTAATGCTGCGTCAGAAATCGACGATTTTTCGACTCTTAATGTGTTACCCTGGCATCGAAAAAGCATATAAATTTTAATTTCTGTATGCATGAATAGTAAATTACTTCCTCTTTACACGTTGTGTAGTCAGAATCCACGTTTTGTGGGTTCTTGATACCGAAAAATCGATTGACGTCCAAACGTCTGTCTAATCGTCTGTGAACAGCGCTACCGACTGAATCGTTCTAGACGAACTTGATGGCCTGAGTGTTCGTAACGGTGATTTTATTTTTTAGGAGTAGTTTTACGTGAGGCCTCAATATCTTCAAATCGTTCCAAAAATGGGCTCCAATTTTGTTTATCGCGGATATCATAAACGTTTAAAAATTGAATTCCGTTCTTTAAGCAGATTTTTAAAGTAGATCATGTTCGATTTCCCAAATATTTTTATGAAAATGTGGGTAGCTTTTACGAGATTTTACGTGAAATATAGGCAATTTTAAAACAATTCTTTCTCCGAAACCGTTCCCGACATGTCCTTTCATTTTTTTTCTTTGGGTGTAGCAAAAAGTCCCTTAAAAGTGTAGCAGGTCCCATTTTCGGCGAACGGTGTATTTTCGAAAATTACAATAAAATTAATTTTATGAAAACTACAATTATTTAAAAGAGCACGGTATCACTAATCGGGCAATCAATTGTCAATACATATCAATAGAGACATCAATAGTAGTTGAATTGATGAACAAATATAGTAAGGGGTATAATTAAGAGGACAATTGATGTTCTCTTGCAATGAGGTTATATTAACGAACAATGGCTCCTTACATTTAGAAATTATGGTTAATTTGAATAATCGGATAATCCGATTGGAATTGTTATTTCAAATCTTGTTAAAATTAAGTATATACTAGGAATTATGATGAGTAAAATGCGTATATTTCTTTGCTAGAACATCATATGTATTAGAAGGAGCTGTTAATAGATGGTAGTGTTCAAAGACGACTATAGACAAATTTTGGAACCAAACTGAAATTACTCATGAAACAAGCAGATTTTATGCAACAAATTCAATTTAAAAAATTAAATTTCCATAAATTGTTTTTTTTCTTTTCTTTAGGACGTCGAGACGAGGCACGTAGGGTAATAAGAGTTACTTACTCTTTACTGTGTTATTAAACGAAATGATTTTATTTCTTTGTATTAAAAAAATAATATGTCAGTATGTTCAATAATAATTACGATTTTTGGTAAGTCTGAAAAATTCTAATTTTTCAAAGTGGCTCTTGAATTTAGAAGGTGTTTTCACTGTAACCCCAACATATCCCCATTGTGGTATTGAATACACATACACACACACATAGGCGTGTGTAAGGAAAACGCCGGTGCTACAAAATGCCGAACCCAATGGAAGAAATAAGGCGAACTGAACCGTAGTCTCTTGCAATATTACCTCTCCAGCGCGCGTTGAACCGTTTGCCCGGCGAAGTGACAGCTCCCAGGATTCACGAGGGTCGGATCTCTCCGATAGACAGCGCGGAGAGCGACGGGAGACAAGATGGCGTCTTTTCCCAGTCGAGCGATCGCCTGTCACACAACGGAGCCCTTGCACAAGGGGCGAAAAAAGTGATTGACGCTGTGAGTGATTGCGTTGTTAAGGGGGAACATGAAGCGGGGAACGGAGGATTTTCTCAGGAAGTTGCCACTGCAACCTGTCACTTCCAGCTATCATAGAAATACGGATCCTGATCCCCTTTGAGGACAGAATTTTAAACTTTTTTGCACGTAGGGTTAGCAGCAACATTGTTACCACGGGATACCAGTCGGAAGTTTAGAGCATCTCTCGGATGGAGAGGTGTTCGCGTACCTGGAGAAGAAAATGCCAACAGTCATGTACGTCGATGCTGTACCTCACGTTTCGGTGGAGAACCCGGGTATTTCCCGGAATAAAACGTACGCTATATTTACGTGACTAAATACATAAATAGTTGATACACTCGGAATCAACACCACCACACGTTCACGTGTTGTAGAGAAAGTTATATGAACGTGCAAGATAACTTATCGATTATTACGTTCCATACGTACAATCTATACGGGACAATAAACGTAGTACAGAGGAATCTGTGTAATGCTGCGGAAAATCGATTTCGAGACTTCAACAAAAATAAACGTTGTGGGGTTCCCCTGTTACTGAAAAGGCGTTTTTTCTTTCTCGCGTGTCCTACTAATGCAGTCGATGGAAAGAGCAATTAGGGGGTCCACCTTGCAAGGAAGAAGACATTTTTTGTTTATTATTAAGAAATCTAAATTTTCAACCTCAACCTTACTTCGGAAAAAGTTTTGGTGTTCATCAAACCATGAATTTTGGGGCATTTTTTTTCTTGCGCAATTTTTTAATGATTGATCTTAAGGCAAAAATGGCTATGTGCAATTTTTAAAAAACTTACATTTATATTCAATTTGCTTTATGAAAGGTACGATATTTTAAAATGTTACCAAATTTTCCTTTTCATTCTGATGCTGCCCCAAATTACTGGTGGACTCTCTCTGTTATATAGTATTTTTTGAATTCCTGAAGTAATTGTAAATAAGATCAGTTTAAATACTATTGTTACTGATGTTAAAATCGCGTTTGAAAGTTCCGGTAAGAGTGACAGTTTGCCTATACGTTCTGTGTTTACAAATTGCGTAATCTCACGCAAAATTACCCAAAATTACACACATTTTCGAAAGATTGTTACCTTATTTAAAGTTGTCTCAAAACAGATTTCGATGAGGAAAAAATATGTTTATCTTGAATAATATAGTTTCAATATTTTAGTTGTAGGCAGACACTGAAAAGAATTTCAACATTTGAAATTTTCTAAAATTCAGAGAGTTTAACGAAGATGAGACGACAGTGCCATTAGTTTGGTACATCCAAAGGAAAATTTAATCATATGATTTGGAGTCGTTTGGGCCAACAATGAATATGTTAAGGCTTCATGTGAAGAACCCTCAGAAATCAAAACAATATTAGTTTCAAATTCGCGGGCCATAGAATGGGAGAGGAACATGATTTAACTACTTTTCAATATCAGGGCCCCACAATAAGGATTTTTCTGTTACAATTCACCGTTGTTGTTTTTTTTTTCCTTTTTTTCGGCATTACCATACTTTCTTTGTTCTCCGTAGTATTCGAGAAAGTAAAATTGATAAATTAGTAATTCTCGTAGCTACTGCTAACGTTGATTTTGTGATTTTTTTTAATTTTCAACATGAATGGTATGTAAAGTGTGAAGGTAGTAGAGAAAAGTCATTGATATTCAGTTAATTCAGTAAGTCTCTCGATATTTATTTTGTGGATCTTAATTCATTATACATTGGATAATTCGAATTATTGAATCCTGCGAAGAAATTGTTGTTTATCCACAATTTTTACGTTCACCATAAGGTTTATTGGCTATCGACTATGCTCACGTTAAGTTATTACTATCTACGGACGTTAATGATTTGTAAAGGTTAAGTTTAGATAATTCGAAATAGTTACTTTTTCAGCTTTTAAATATAATTAGTATTTAATGGAAAGAAATTCTGAGGCTATTAAATAAATTTTTCTCTGAATATCGGTTAGTTCTGCTTTTTTTATTTGTTTCTTTCCGAATTGGAGCTCGACTTTAAAAGAAATAAGAGTTGTCAACTTGATAAGCGGATGGCCGATTTGCATCTTAGGTGAGTTTACATACTATTTATCTGTTGAACTGTTTTAAACTTTCTTGCTTTTTTTATGCGATTGATCAACAAATACTAAGCATTTTCTGTAAGAAAAGAAACATTTATACATTGTTCAACTTCTTTAGTGTTGAATATCAGTGTTCTAAAAGAAAGTTCCTCTATTTCTTTTGCTGATGAAAACCAGCCAATTTTCCGCAAAGCCGAGAGTTCAGCCTTGGCCTACCGCACGATAGTTGTCTGCGCCGATAACCTGAATAAAGTATAAGCACTGCAGGTTCGCGAGTTTAATCTGGGTCTTCTACGAGATTGAGCACGGACCTGTTAATCTGGACAGTTGGGAGGCAAGCGCGGAAGTCAAGCTTTACTCGCTATTCCGCATAGCGCTGTGATAAATTGCCAGATTTCAGCGAAAAGCTACTGAGGGAACGATGCTTCTTCAGTACGCTTTATGGTAGGAAATGTTGCGTGGACTACTTTTCTTTTAAAATAAAATTCTGTCTTTTGCCCCGTAGAATTACCCGCTTTCAAAACATAACATTTCTCGAATTCCAATTTATTATGGGAATTCAAACACATACGTTGTAATTCTAATACTACGTGCAGTGTAACACTGAACCAAACTAAATGGGATTCCTTTAGAAAACAAATTGTTGAATACTGCTGGTCTTTTCCTAAGACAAGTGAATCAAGAAGTAAGGAGAAGATATGCATCTCTCAAATACAGAGATGCTATTGTGTTCTTTAAACATCTTACCTCATACGTAAACTTTGAGGGTCTGTAAATTCGTCTATTAATTCGTTCGTTAATCATCATTTCTTCAATTTTCACCGCGAGCTGTAATTGTCACGAGCAGGCTTTGCACTATTGTGAGTGTCCGTAATCCAAATCCCTGAATATTGTTGCCGGAGATTAATTGATTTCAGTTGCGATCGTGACAGAAAACTGTCAGTAAACTGACTTCAACGAACTGTCAGTGATCTGACTTCAACACAAGTATGTTATTCTCTAGATCGCACTTCCCAATTTTACTATAAGTAAAAATTAAAATATTTTTGTAGCAAAAGTGAATTCCTCCTCCCCTGGTAACCATTGATTAAATGACAGGAAATTAGTAAATCTGTGTTTTCTTTGATGTTGATGGATGGTGTTTTTTTCAGACTTCGACGATTCACTAGTATGTTCATCGCGAATAAATTAATATTTTTGTATTTAATCTGTGCTCTATTTACCGGCAGTTTCCGTGTTCAGATGTATTTGATTGATTAGTGATTCTGAACGCGTCCACCGCTAAGATCATTAATCGCGTAACTATAGTGTATGTTTTTGTCGTGGGAGGTAGCAGTGATCTTCCCAGGCTTGATGGCAAGATTCGACACTGATATACACCGGCTTCCGACGATTTTCCTCAGGTATCTTCCACCAGGGTGGCACCGCCCCAGCCAGGACCAGCTCTAAGCTCCCGACTGGTCTCTTTACATGTGTGATAATGTAGTGCGTGTGAGTGGTGAGTGTGTGTGTAAGTAAGGGGTGAATACTGGACAAGGAAGAGGAAGGAAATATCGCGCATGGTCCGTGGCCCGTTTGTTAGGGTACTGCTCCGGCATTCGCTTGGGTTTGATCGTAGACGCCACGCAAAACTATCAATCTGAACAGATGGCCGCTAGAATCTACCTCCAGGCAACCACTCAATTTGACCTAACTGTCTAGCTAGTGTCGAAAATCCTATCACCGTCAGAACTCGACGTCTAGGACCTCTCCCAGTCAGAGGTTCTGCAGCGACGTCAGTTAATGCCCTGAGCCGCTTCTGCTGGTGAGTGCATTCGAGAATCAAGGGAAAGAAAGGAATAACTTTTGTCAATCCTCCGCACTTGGCTTAGTTTCTTTGTAAATGTGCATATTAAGTGAAACGGTACAAGTTTGAAGATATCAAGGTTCTAATGCTCCAGTAATATTTGTGTTGCTTGATCCATTACTCGAGAGAGTTCAATAAGATGCTAATCTGAGCGGTCTCCAGGTCAAAGAAGATCGTGACCGAACGTTATATTTGTCATCTTTTCTTCAAATTTGACATTAACTAACTTACGTTTCACTTCTTGCGAGTTCTGTAGGAAACTGTAAATTGAAAAAACACAAATTCAAGGTCAAACTTAATCTTTAGTTCTTCAGTTGTGAGTTTACTTCAATAAAGTTTCTTGGTCTTCACTTTTTTGTGATACACTGATTCTTTTTTGAAATTAATTATTTAAGGTCGCCTTAGAAACAACTAGTTCATTGGCGACCGTAGTTATAAAATACAGTACTTACAAATATATGGAAATATTGCAAGGAGTACATATACATTTGAGATAGACCATTAATGTAGAACGTGTTCATGAAATTGACAATATCTAATCGATTGCTAAATACAATTTACCAGATTAAATTTAAATCTTATTGCCGGTAATGAAAATTTATAAAAGATCAAAACGTCTATTTTGATGATATGAATATGTGTACCTTTACTCTTCTAAAAAATGTATCAAATAGTACACACAATTGGGAACACATTGGTAAACACTTAATTACTAGTAAGAGGAAGCAAGTGTTGTGTATTTTTAGAATACTTTTAAGTGAAAGGATGTTTTTTCTTTTTTTTTTTTTTCAAATTCGATGGATTTGTGGGCACATTATTATTATTTACTTTCAATTACTTTTACGTTACGTATCTTTGTTGAAATTAAAATCCCGTGATTTTACTGTTTTTACATTAAATTATATTTCAAAAATGAGGACTGTCCTGTATTATTTTTTCTGGTTATTCCTCATTAAAACATGGCAAGTTTTATGAATTTAAAATAGATTGTGGTATACTGCGTATTGCCCGTCTGGAAATTACTCTAGAGTGCTTTTATTATAATTTATTACTCTAATAAATGCTTACTCTTTCCGCATTCATATTTCAACGTTTGTAAGTGGAATTAGTATTAGTTTTGGTTGCATCCCATCAGCAATTTAATTATGTTTGGTAAACACATCATTCGTTTTGCTTGGTCATTTCGTCTTTGTCCGTTTGTCTGTAATATTGGTGGAATAATTTAGTTCACCATCATCAATACTCCCTTTACTCTCGTAAATTTATTGGAACATTGTGAAAGGACCGCGTTCAACTAGATGATTGACCTAGCTTCATTTTCGTATTGACACACGCCAGTAATATCTCGTTTACATGCAGTACCATGTCTTATACTTTTGATAATTGTAAAATGTAGAATATTACTTGCGAAAATTTTATGAGAAAGAAATAACTTGTAAAATTCATTATTATCTCGAGAATTACACAGAAATCTTGGAACCAAGGACTATGGATGTAGGAAAAAATTGAGATAATTGGAAAATATTTGCCGAAATAACATAAACAGATGCGATGCGATTAAACATACACGCAGTAAAATACTCATTGTATGTTTAATCAAATCGTTCAGAACTGCACTTATTCATTCACGCCATCTTATTTTCGATAGAAAAGTGATCCAAACAAATACTTAGCCTCGATTCGAACTGAACATCTCATCACAAGCTCTTTTTCCGTCTTTGCGCGTTTCAGAATTGTTGCTTGAACTACTACTTAGAAGCGGTGGGCCTCGGATGTACATCCGTTGTGAATCGTTGAATTGACCACTGGTGATCTAAAAACTAGACAAATACGTTAGAGGAAATAATAACTTACAAACAAAACAGGTACACAAAATTAAACTAGCCGTTCCGGATGGCCGAGATCGCTAAGGCAGTAGTGCCGAAGCGCTCTCGGACCGAAGGATCGCGGGTTCGAGTCCCGCCTCGGGCATGGTTGTATTGTGTTCCTTTCACACCCTTATCATCATCATATCGTGCCATCCTCATAGTTACCATACCGTTACACGCAATAGTGGTCGCTAATGACCTAGTAGTTGATGCGACCTTAAATAACAAAAAAAAAAAACTAGTAGTACTAAAGAATGGCACAGACTTTTCCGTATTAAATTTCTATTTTCTTTGGTCTCTGTTAGCTATTCGAACTTGCCACATATTCTTGCTTGCTTTCATCTATCGCGACTCAAAGTACATGTTCTTTTGACATCTTAATTTTTCGATTTCCTAATTGTAGAGTGCAAATATTATTGTAAGATTATGAAAAAACAATTAAACAATAATAATATTTTATTTTATGAGTCCTTTTTTTGTAACGAAAAAGTTTTTTTATTCTGCAATAAAAAGTTTATTAAGGAACGTTTTTCGGGGAGAGTACAAAATTGATAGCAAATAAGCCGTTTCTGCGCGGACGAGCGTTGCGTGACCAAGTGCTCAGACTGTCCTGTAGGCGGGGCTGCGTCCGCGACCGCGAGAGACGAAGTGCTGAGGATCCGTTAGCGATCGGAGTGTGTAGCAATTGAACACGTACCGATTAGGCGGGCAGGGTGAGCACGAGAGTGTGCGGTCTCATACTCGCAGGTAAAGAGTCACGAACGAAACACTTCGGCTGGTGATTAAATCACAATCAATAATTGTGTTAAACCTGTGATGGTGGAAGTTTGCGTGGATACTCGTTGGATTGTGTAGAGTTAAACCGTAAAGCGATGGCTCTCTCAGTGGTCTATATTTACCCGTCCGGGGATGCCCAGCTCGAATAAATACGTTTCCTGGTGGCACCAAATTTTAGCGCTTTTCATGGGTTTTGGAACAAGTTTCAACTCAATAAAACTTCTTTTTCCTGAATTGAAGGGCTTAGTGGAACAAGGGGCTATCCCACATTTTTTGTGAATTTGAATTATCAGCACTAAATATAACTTCAAATATTGTTCTTTTATAGTAATGTGTTATTTGAATACAGTATGGACTTTTCTGCAAATGTTCTGTGTTTAAAAGTTTCATAACTCAGTACATTTGTAAAGTTCTAGTAAAATCTTTAATATCTCAGAACTAAATCGATAGCCCCTTGTTCTACTGAGCCGTTCTATCGAGACCAGCTTTATTAATTGACGATACCTACACGCCGACTTTCAGGACACGAACAACCACGATCCTGAATACAGAAAAAAAACCGTTGGCGATTCGCTTACTCGGAGGATGACGGTCCGCAGGCGTCCGGAGAGGTAGAAGTCGCGTATCCGGAACGCATACGCTCGCCTTTAGAAATGGCTGACGCTCCGTCGTCCCCTCTCCGAGAGGTCTTTGTACGCGGGCGAGGCGTCTCGCGGCAATGGGAAAACTTTTCGTCGCCGCTCGATCTCCGCGGAGGCGATAAATTGAATTCGTGGGCGCGCGCGCCGGCGCAGCTGGTTCTTCGCGGCGCTGATTTGACATTTCGGTGAAAAGGGAGCGTTTGCGCGAGCGCGTCCACCGCGCGCGGGTGGGGGGTGGGCGGCGGCGGCTGTTTTATTTGCGAACCGCCAGGTGTTTCCAGCCCTGCGTGGCTCTTTCTAAACGCGCGGTGTAATACGGAATGATTTATCGTTTGGGCGTACCGGCTGAGATAGCGCCGAGTCAACATTGCCTCTGTGTCTGTAGCGGTTCTGATCTGGAGGTCATATTATTCGTGCCCCGACGGTGGATGACAGGTAGATAGCTAGGTAAAGTTCAGCCGCTGTCTGGAGGATTAATCTAGCGGTCGATTGTTTTTCGCGGTTACTACAATCAATACCAAGCGAATGTCTGAACAGTACCCTTGCAAACGAGCCACGGACCGAGTGCTATCTTTTCCGTCCTCGTGTCCCTTCCACACTCCCACACAGGTCGGAGAGCAGTAGGGAGCCTACAGCATGACTTGGCTGAGGCGATGCATCGCGGGACGAGGGAATTGTGAATTGTGAATTCCACTGCGTTGGTGGGAAATGGAAGCATAACACTTTCCATTCGTGACTACTTGATTATGTATAACAACTAGAAAATGACTGATTAATATGTGTAATTCAATTATATACTGGAAACGCTGTGAGAACGTCGAAGTGTTTCGGCAAGCTGTCTGTTAATTCCAGATTGTCACTATTCTGTTTTCTTGTTAAAACAGTTAATACGTTAAATCAAAAATTCTTCGGTCCGATTTTCGGCTAGTGTAATTCTTTCAATAATTTCAACATTCTTAAATATAAATTTTCCATAATAACGAGGTCTCACTGTAGAATACATTTACTGTACGAATGATATTTCGCCATATTTGCCATTCCAACAAGATTGTGATAATTGAGGATTACGGTCTGTTGCACAGCAATATGCTACCGAGGGTTAATGAATGTGCTTTCAAATATTGTACCCAAAAGAAACTATCTAGGTTTTGTTTATTTAAGATTGCGATCAGAACCTTCCTATTGATACCCGCTTGAATTCAAAATAAGAATCTCGAAACGATAAAGGATATCCGGCAAATATGTTTCGTTTTCATCTTGCAGTTATCAAACACGGAAAGAATGAGTCGAACTTGCTGGAAATATCATTTTCGTAATCAAAATTCTGCTGTTGAACAGCGGAACGCCAATACACTCGTAGATTCTTAGATCCTCTCCTCGATAATGTGCACCTGTGAGCTAATGACCTTTTTTTCTGGAACGGCACGACACCAAGCGTGCAGATCACGATAAACCTTGTGGATAAGTCAATGTGGGTGGATACATCACGAATATTATTTCAGGGCTCGTCACACATTGATGCAATTATCATAGTTTATTTGTATTTGCCTTCTTTCGTTCTCAGTAGCTTATTTGCTTTTCTCCAGCCCTTGGATTATATTTATCAAAATATTTACTTCACTAACAATTTAGTTAAAACTTTAAAATGAGAGAAATGAAAAGTAAGTACGTAACAGAAATATAATTTTAGGAGAAGAGAATGGATGTTGATTCCTATTTTCGTTAACGAATGAGAAGACTAAATTTTTCTACATCAAATTTCCTTTTTTGTGAAAACATGTAAAAATATTTTTGCTTAAATTGTAAACGGTTTTAAAATTTAAAAATATTTTTGTATAATTATAAGGGCTCTTTCGAGGACATCACACAAATCAATCAGTGATTAAATTTTAATTAAGGAAGTATTTAAAAATTAATGAATGCTTAGAAACCATAGCTATAAGCAATCGGGTTCAAAACCCCCCACACAGTTGTAGAATAATGTAATCCATCACTACCTTTTACAGATGTTAGCGACGTTTAAAGTGTTTTCCCACTTTAGACACGCTGCCTAAACTCTTTATGTCCTGTGAGCAGTACTGATTGCTCGACTCTGCGTTTTGACCATCAGTTTTAGTAGGGGCGGATCCAGAGGCAAATTGTGGGAGGGTAAATTCAAAAAATTTTGTTCGAATGCGTCACATCACAGATTTTGTAAAATGTTAGGAGCTACATTCAGCTCATGCTAAGCAATGGTTTTATTTGTTTTAATGATTATCCGGAAATAGTTTTGTTTGAAAGTTTCTTGAGAAATTAAAATTAATAGTTTGTGAACAATTTTAGGCCGGGATTTCAATTTCCCTCCCCGTGGATCCGCGCCTGGTTTTACAGAGTTCAGGTTGATAATATTTTTCATTTATATAGTTCGTATCATTCATTCAAACATTCATAAGTCATTCTATATCAATTTTTTGGGATTATTACTGTTTGGCAAACTTTAGAATTACAGCCAACCTATCTATTTTTTTAAGAACGGTGGATCTTTCCACATATTTCTTTCTCTGCTGATTGTACGGAGTTATTCGAAGGGTGCATTAATGATAGATTAAATCCGACAGCCAGTGAATGGCAAATGGTGGTTCAGCCAACTTAACTGCATTTTAAGTAGCCTCTGGCCAGAATTGAATTTGTGTGTAAAATGTAATTATATTTACCAAGAATGAATAAATTATTAATAATTTAACCCTATTTCTTGAAGTGAAATTATCTTATAAAATTTTCTGAAGCACAAAAATGTATTTAAAAGGAATAAAACTATTGTAAAAGGAATATTTCCAACTCGAACACATGTCAATGGAATATTTTGTATTGTGAGAAAATATTGGCTAAAAATTATATGGTAATATAATTGATTAATTTTGAAAAAGGTTCAACATACATTGTAATCGTTAAAACTTTAGTGGCTGAGCTATTCCTTTTATAAATTCAGCCACTGTAAAAGGTTTCTGGGGGTCAAGCCTGGTTCACTTTTAAGCCACTTTAACGTTGAAACGTATTAACGTTGAAAATTTCGATTACAACTTTTGTAACCTATTATACGAGGTCTCTCTCACACTTTCCGTCTCTCCTCTCTCTCCCCCTCTATCTCTATCTCTCCCACTCCCTCCCTCTCCGACTACCACTCATACACGAGAGCTAAAATTATATCCCCTTCCCTTCCCTCCACGACCAGACTGAACCTCCTCGCATGCGTGAACGCGCCTTTATTTACACATGAGTTCCGCAGCAAAGCGCACTAGCTTCAAAACACCTCCCGACTGAATTAATAACATGCAAACTACGCAAACTGTTTGAGTCTGTATGAAGTAATAACTCTTAAACTGATGACCAGAACATTCTATTAGGCTGTCGATCAACGGCTCTGATTGGTCACGGACGCACAACACATATGAGGCGTATCCGGGTATGTTATACTAGATTCAAAATACTAATTACCAGATTAGTTTTCGGCCGGGAGTGCAGAACGAGAAAAAATAAAATATTATATTTTGATGTATCTATTCCATTTGCAGAAGTTTTTTAGTTCGAATTTTGTGATTATCTCTTGATAATCATTCTAAATTAAAATTTGTTATATCGTTTTATTAAATATAATTTCTGTAAGCAAACTAAAATGTAGTGCTATACCCGTAATTGAGGCTAATAACCAAGTTGTTGATAAGACTTTCAATAAATTTAATTAAAAAAAAACATTCTAATATGAACTATCAAGAGATTTCTGCTGCTACTACTGAATTGAGCAATGTTTGTTGAGCAATGTTTCACATAATGTGAATCTGAATTCTGCAAAATGTAACAATATTTTGGTCCCAATGCACAAAAACTTTTGTGGGCAATTAATTCAGGTCATAAGATGTCAAATCAATTGTTGTACGTTCTGTGGATATTATAATGAACGTCGTAATACGATTCCAAGCAACAATGTTTAAAGGTTGCAAACTGACCAATTAAAGCTGCTACACGAAATAAAATATCAAATGTTTACCTATGTGTAAGAAGTAAATTAGAAAAAACTGAAGGACGTATTGACTCATCAAATACTACATATGAAAGGAATGAACGAAAAATATACTGCGATTTTTCCAACTCTGCCCCTGGCAGGTATCTACTGTTGACGGTTTCATCCAATCGGAAGCTTGAACGTCACCAGTGACTCTCAAGATCCCTGCTTGGAGCTCCCGATTACATGAAACTGCCAACAGCTGATACCTGCTAGAAGCAGAGTTCGAAAAATCGCCGTATAACTGGCAGGTATTTTTGGCAGAGTTGCAATCTATCCCGTTGTCACGAAGACTTCTGATGTTCTTCGCAGCCAGATCCCAACTCGTAGAATCCGTTGACATGGATAATAGTTTACTGAATATGTGGCTGGCAAAGTTTACTCGACAACGTAAGTGTAATATCGGAACAATTCATTAATTACGATGGCGTAAATATGGGCCAAATCGTGGCCTGCAGCACCAAAAAACTGCTGCTGAACAGAACTTTACAAAATGGTTTTCCAAAACGAAGCAAGCACACTTCTTAAAAACCACAAATAAAACACTCTTGTATAACACCAGTAATATAAATAAAACAGTCTTCAATAGTACTGCAATAACATAGAGCAGTACAGTACAGTACAGCACAGCAGTTACAACAGTTCTTTACATCTCAATAGTACGTTTATCAGCGCAAGGTTTATGAAAGTGTTAGGTTTTTGAAAAATAAAGCTTAACAAATTCTCGAAGTAAATAAAGAACAGTGTTTTCACGGGATATCTCTCCAATAAAAATAACATTTCTGGAAAAATTGTATCTTATTTTGAAGTTCAAGCAGCAGTGACATAATTTGAAACTGGAATGAGCTGTGCGCATCCGAACTTTTTTCCTAGAACTGACTGTAATCGTGCCTTCGCGAACGGGGCCGTGAGTATCATCCGGAGCCAAACCGCGGAGCTGCAACTACGATTATGCAAATAATTCCGATTCCGGAAATCGAAATGATTGCGCTGAACGTGGTCGATGAGCTCGATCGGAGATGCTGAACCATGAACGGTGAGCGTTTCCGAATGCACGAACAGCGATAGGTCGAGAGAGATGATGAAGCACCCTCGGTGCAGTAGTGGCTGGACGTGAGTGTGCTCTCGAATTCCAGTGCTCGCACCATTTAAAACGCGTTTGGAATTGGTGCATGATTTCATCGCGTTTTATCTGCTATTTTTCAACGCTAGTCAAACGCTCACGATATTATGCAAGCGTTCGTTTGCATGTTGGTAGTAAAGGGACTAAGTAAGCGTGAGGCATTGCTTCATTAGCTAGTACGACACCGCCAACTAGCCTCAATGCCTGTGCATAGAGGAACTCTCCTCTACGCAGATCGATGATTTGGAGGGAGGATCTCTACTACCCTAAAGCATAAAGGATGATCGATTACACTGACTAGATCTCTGAACGCTAAATCGTTACAAATTGCCTTTCAGTTCGGAATGACAACTTCGCAAGATTCCAGGTTTTCGTCTATTAAATTACTACGTCAGTGGTTTTTGTTTTCTTCGTCTAAACACATTAACTGTACATTCAAATTGTTAAGAGAATTGTCTTCTGATCAATTGTCCCCGTTTTGCGACGAGTTACACATTTTTTGTAAAGTAACAAATATTATATTTGTTACACTGGATCACACATTATGGAAAATATTGTACGTAACGCACTTCTTCGAACCTATTTCCTTCGCGAAGTTGGTATTTTTTAACGTTTAATAATGAATAAAAAATGTCACAAAACGTTGTAAAAGGCTTAAAAATGGCATTCGTCTCGCAAAAGGCGGTACAGTAGGCTATGGAAGTCGATAATCTTTCTTTTAAAATAGTTTTCGCCTGCCTTAAAAAACTTTCATTTAGATCAACACTATGAAACGCTCGGCATTCGTTCAAGATTCCCTAAAGAATGTTTCACCCTCCATAATTTTCTTTTTGTGAAATTTTAAACACAATCTTTACGCTGCAAATATTTACAATCTTCAACTCTTTTTCATCACCATTTTTAATATTATTTATTCGTTAATCTAAGAGTTTAAAAACTAATAATAATAATAGGTAACTAATTGTATCAAATTGATGGTAGATTGCCGAATCAATATTTTTAACAGCCTGAAATTTTATATCATAGTTGAACAGGCAGTAAATATATATTTTTTTTAAATGTGAAGTTGCGGCTTCTCAGTGTCGAGTCCGCAAGAGGCGTCAGTGGCAGGTAACCGACTGACAGGTCTGCGCGGAGCGGGTGGGCGCGAGTCTGTGGCGGCCCGCGTGCCCCAGAGCCCCAGAAATCGAGCCTCCTTTTCCCCGGCTGCCTCGACGGCGAAATCGATAGGAGCGTGCGCGCTGCACGCAGGGGGGGGGGCGACGGAGGGAGCGCTGCTCACGCGGCCACCAAAGTCCTACGAAGGCCTGAATTGTACGAACGACTACGCTTTTTTTCCCCCACTCAACACACGCCCGGTAACTTGTCACTCGAAGTATTTTGGCGTAAAAAAGCGTTCGGAATTATGCATTTCCCACTCAAAGTTGTTTATGTGAGTTGTGCATGCCGGAGGCTAAAGTCTCGACAGGAATTTGGACGTGAGGGAGTAGAGGTGAAGTGTTTTGGCGAACAGTAAGATGAGCGACCAATTTTACCAACCTAAACGTTGTATGTTTTCACATATTTCCATTTCTCAAACATTTTCAATTGCTATTGTTTTTTAACAATGCTGTGCTACCCCTCCGCGTACGGGTTTGCAACTAGATGACAACTTATTTCCTTACATTTTTTCTCACAAATACACTTTTTTTAAAGTTCTGTTACATAGCATAACGGCGTTGTTTAGTCAACGAAATAATGTACCTGTACTGGCTTCGAACGTTTGGAGTAATCCTCTTTTCTTCAAGTCAGTCATCGTCACCCGCAGCCATTACCTTGTATCCTTTCATCCAGGGGCTCAGCGGAGTTACAGCCCGGGGTTCCCCTGACAGCCACCTAACAAGGAGCCGGCGATGTCTGGGATTTGCTTAACCTCCGTGGATTCATTGAGCATAACTAAGAAAGTTAGCGACGCCAACTATTTTAAGTTACATTTAATAGTTATTTACAAAGTACGTACGTAAGGCATCTAATGGCAATTTATGTGATAAAAGAAATATCAAAACAGACTTTTAGGACGAGTGTGATATTTCGAGTTTTGTAGAACGTTTTATGATAAGAATATCTTATAAATTTGTATCCACTTTTTCAAAATTCCCACGAAAACTCCGATTGCATTTAAAAATTAATCTTCTAAATTTTACAAACTGTTAATATAGCATTTAATTTATTATGCTCATAATTTGTACATTAGTTTCCTAATGTTCTATCTTAACATGCAGGATTCTCTAAAGCTAATTTGCTTATGCTATTGTTATTATTTCTAATTTATATGCACTTGTCTTACATCATGATTACAACAATTGCCCTTTTTCGTTTTCATATTAATCACACTTTCACTCAGGGCTTATCTCCTATGAAGAAACTGATCAGTTCTGTAAAGTTTGACTTTAGACAACCAAGATGGCTAAAATATTTTTTACAGTTTTTAAATTGTGGATCTTGCTTCATACTACTTACGGCAACGTGGGTTGGACTTCCCACGAATCACCTGCGTATTTTACGTGGCAAAGGGACCAACTGACTGGAGGACGCAAGAAGACCAATTTTCTACCTAAATTTAGGGATTTAATGCCTAGATCGCAGTACTGTAGGTATTATTACTGTAGGAATAAAATCACCATTACTGTAGGAAATGTTGAGGTCTCTAGCTTTCTTAAATTAATATATCTCTGAAAACTGAACCTTGTTATTCAAGCGTTGGCCTCCAAAATGTTGATGTCCAAAACACGTTGATAATGACAGAAGACGGGAAAACGTATCTATTTTCTGAACTTATACAGGTTGCGCCAGAGAAACTTACTTATTTGAAAAAATTCCCGCGCGGTGAGTTGGGTGGTTAGAGGGGCGAGAGGGGGCGTATCTGGAGGGGGAAGTTCCCAAGTTTTTTTTCTCCTTCCAGTCAGTTGCCATCATACTGTGGACTAGAGAGCAGCGGGCCTTCGCAGTCGAGAGCTTATTTTCTAACGGTATATAATATACTCACCGCGCGGGAATTTTTTCAAATAAGTAAGTTTCTCTGACGCACCTGTACATATATTATCTTAGCGACTACTCGTATTTTTTCTCAAATATGCCAGCCATGCAAGAAAATTCGCATTGAGTTATTTTAAGGAAGACTCATATAATGCTCTTGTCGAATACATTAATTGTAAATAACTTTGATGGGTATATTGTTGAGGAAAAGTCGAAATAAAATGTTAATATTATTGATCATTACAAAGAAAATTATGAACTCTTCTGCAATATTCTATATTCGAAATGCATGGATCGACATGTGAAATGGGTATTGCACAAACCAAAGTAACGATCCTGTCACAATTGTACAAGATCTCAAACAACAAAATTAAAGTATATCATATTATAAGAAGAGACTAGAGAATCATGAATTCGATTTTTTTGCTTAGAGCATTTCCAAAAATTTTAGGCGCTACTGGACGGATCGACAATTTGCGACCGCAAGCTTCGTTTTGAAAGTCGTTGAAAAGAACTACCGAAAATGGAAAACGCGTATTTCCACATCGAGTTGTAGCTTCGATGCAGTGTGAGCTTCGCCTGGCAGAGTATTTTGGCCGAGCGCTTGCGGAGCTGCAACGCACTGCTGCTGGTGCGATGGGGAAGCATGAGGCGGAGCGCTTGCGTGCTCAGACAGAGCGCGAGGGCTCCGCGCATGCGCTGTGGCCGTTATCAGGCAACGGCAACAAGAATCTAAACTCGCTCGAGCATGCTTAGCGTTTTGCTGCTTCGTTCGAATTCGTGAAACGTCCACCTGGCGACGAAAAGTAAGAGGTTTGTCACTTGAATTTCTTTTTTCTGACTTTGTCCCATTTTGTTTTAGAACTACTGGCATGAATGACGGCATGCAGTCAATTTGCGACAGGTGTCATTACGTCGCCATGACGTGAAATGATAAAATGGTTTCAAATAATGGAGTACTGTTCATATTAATAAAAAATCAAAATAACCTCTTTTAATTGTGTACAGTATATTCAATAGCTAGGCTTTCTAAATAAAATATTTTTTTTACATATTCGCGTACTATTTACATAGTATAGAGAATGTAATGTAACGCTGTTGAGAAAAACGGTAATATTTCGGCAGAAAATCATATTGTAGGTCCCTGATGCTGAAAACTGAAGAATTCGTGTTCCTATGTATAGTAAATAACTTCCTATAAAATCTTGCATTATCAAATTCCACGTTTTGTGGTTTCTTGATTGAACGGAAAAATAAGTTAGCAGGAAAATGTGTCCATCTGTGACTAGTATTAAACCCTAAGTAGTTTTCTCATCGAAATTAATATTCTCTGTTCTATCTGGCTGATGTCGCAGTCCCTTCCATTTGGAGTGGATTTTTTTGGTGTTTGGGGGTTCTTTACATCAAGCCACCAACCATATTTTCAAACTTACCTCAAAAATGGCTCCATTTTTTTATTAATTTTTTGGATGGAGAAAAGTTCGCTTATATAAATAGCGCTGCTCCGATTTTTGTTGAAGTGTGTTAGGACCTCTTGTTTCTTGGTTACACAATCGCCATCTGTGAGGGCATTGAATGTACTCTACACGTTTTACTGATGATTGTATAATCTACAGAATGTTTCGGGCGGCCGTCAAAGATGTCTGGACCTTGCAAAATGACGTAGATAGGTTAGAAAAATGGGCGCAGATGAAAATAATGAAAATAAATCCAGCAAAGTCGAAAAGTGTGTAGTTTTTCTATATTTTGGCGGAGTGTATCTTAAAAAAGTAGCTTTTTCCTATCAGTGTCCCTAGCTACTCATATTGGCGTACGTAGACTCTGTGTATCTATCTCTCTAAATTGTAGATAGTTTCTCTTGTAATGGCTTAAAGGCCTTCGGCCTAGCCACATCGGATAAAGTAAGCTAATTTGTTTGTAATAATTACCTATTAAATAAAATAAATAAATAATAAATGTACTAAGTGAAAGTTCTCGTGAACATACGCGCGATGTAGATAGTTTCTCTCAACATGTCTTCATTTGAATAACGATCGACAGAATTCGCTCGCTGCCCTGTTCATATGCCAGACTCTTTTCATTGGGCCTGCTGTGGCTTATAAATGTAAACACGGGTGCGGTTTCGACGCACCAAACGGGTTCATCGTAAAATCGTCGGGCAACTGCGTGGACAGCGGGAGCCCTGTATCAGTTGATAGGACTCCCGACGGCGGTCGTTAGCGCAATAGCGGCGCCCAACCGATGATAATCGGATGCTTTTTGCCAGTAATTTATGCCCATTCTCTTGTAACTAGTGCGTTTCATTTTTGGTGACTGGTAATAGGCAAAATAGGAACTGCCGCCATTTTACATGTATATGCAGTACGGTGTCTACATATAAAGAGGAAAACCATTAAATTTTTACTTTGTACCTGTTCGCTGTGTAAAGGCCTCAGTAAACCCTCATTAAGGCGAATTCCAAGGGACCGAAATAATCGGAGTTCGTGTTATAAAAATTCGTGTTATCCGATTATTATAAATGTATGTATTTAGATTTATTTAGTCAAAAAACAAAACAAAAAATTATGTGACGTATAGGGGAGAAGATAATTTGCGCATATGTTCTTGAGTTCCAGAATCTCTTCGCATTATTTTAACAATAATTAGTATTGCAATCCCTTTTTAGGACCCAAGTTTTGTTCGTGTTAACGGTGAAATTCGTGTTCAGCGAATTCGTGCAAACGAGAGCTAACTGTAATAGAAATAGTCTATAGAAGTTACCTTCTAACTGATATCGATGATTTATTGTAAGAAATCGATATTCTGTAATGCAAACTTTAAAATACCTCCAGAAAGTAAGGGATACAGGGAGCTGAAGAAGAAAGAAATGTACAGAGAACAATGGTAGCCTATAAATCGAGCGGATGTTTTAAATATTTGATGATTCGCGAGTGATGTTTTTATTCTTCTTCACTCGACTTTTTTAAAAAGGAAAACAATAGACATTTTTGAATTAAAAATGCCCCGCACATATTTTACGTCCGGTTCTCTTTCTGTAAAGGGAATTGTTATGTAGGTCTATTCACAAAAGTGGAGCAAGATTTCGAGGAGAGAGCGTGTGGTGGAAGCGCAGACCCCGTGCTCGCAGGCCCTGACAGCCGAGGAGAGCGACGCAGCTGATCACTGCCTGCAACCCGCTACTGCCCCCGCACCTCAGGCCCTCTCACTGCCCCCTCCGCCTCCCTCTGCCTCCCTCCGCCTCCCTCCGTGTCCTCTGCACGCTCTCTCTGTGCTCCCTCGGTGCCTTACGCGCTCCCTTTGCACTTCCTCCATGCTCCCTTTGCGCTCCCCCGTTGCCCTCTCCGCACAACCTTTGCGTACCACCGTGCCCCGTCATTGCTTTCTTCGCAATCCCCTTGCGCTCCCCCCGTTCTGTTTTCGCCCTCTTTGCGCCCCCTCGGTACTCTTTTCGCACTGTTTTAAGCTCCCTTTTCTGCCCTCATTGTTATCTTTCGATGCCCACTCCGCACCCTCTTTGCTCTCCATCCGTGCCCTCTTTCCTTTCTCTGCCCTCTGCGCGCCCTCCCTGTGAGCAGTATCTCAGTGGCACTTGGCCGCATCCGCGCCCGGTCGTCTCTTCGTCTCCTCCGGATCCTCTCAATCCTCCCGCGAGGCGGAACCGCCCTAATTCACCGAC
>BOPP01000052.1:1556147-1576567 GCA_017312745.1 Gryllus bimaculatus | reverse complement strand
GCGCCGCTGCTGCACTCTTAAAAATCTCCTGCGAGTGAAGGCTGAATGGATTGATTGTTGGTGATTCCGGGCGTGCAAACGGCTGAAGTCATTATTCCTGTAAGTGTAGTGCGTGTTTTTTCTTCTTCTCGGGAGACGATGGTAGTGGTCTTCCCTCGCTGGACGGCGTGATCCACCCCACCGTTGGCTACCTGGATTTTCTCTAACTTCCATGGGCAGGGCACCGCACCAAACGGAATAAACTCTAAGCTCCCGATCGGTCTCCTAGTATGTGTGGTAATGCAGTGCGTGTAAGGGGGGTGAGCGTTGGACAAGGAAGGGGATAGAAAGATTGCGGCTGTTCGTAGTCAGTTTGTTAGGGTATTGCTCCGGCACTCACCTGGTGTTGATCTGAGAAACCACGGTAAATTATCGATCAGAGCAGACGGCAGCTGGAATTCTTCTCCAAACGACGACTGAATTCGATTCACTACACATTGGAAACTAATGACCCCAGCAGTTGGCGCGCCTAAAACCAATATGCACTCACTCACTAGAAGTATTCTACACTGAAAGAACGACATAGACGTTTCATTCGAAGGTTTAGGTTCGCAATTCAGGCGGGTGCGGCCTCCTAACTCTCGACAGTCTGCCAACCTTAAGGTGCTGATGCATGCGCGAGATAGCGTACCCCAAACACCCAGAAAAGACGAATATAAAACGGTTCAAGAAACAGGAAGATTGAAAATACACGCGGATACGATTTCTCTCACCGCACACGATCAGTACGAGCAAGGTTCAACCCAAAAAACAAACTGCTCGCCTTTGCAGTAAAAAAAACTTGCGTTGCTACGGAATAACACGGACGTTCTCGTACTAGATAGATTCTACGGCAAACCGGGAAGAGGGGAAAAGGGCGCACAAATAATGCAACGATTTTTAACAGTTTGAACCTTAACAGTTAACCTAAGAAAGTCCAGCGTATCATAAAGTTTGCATGCTGTATCTATATCTTAACGACCACACGGTATTTTATACGACCACATTTTTTGATACAGGATTAAAAGTAAAAATTAAATGTTTTGAAGTATTCCAGAAATCATATTAAGGATATTAGATACTACGTAAATAGTCATCACATTTTGGCTTTGGATGCTTGATTTAGAGTATTTTGTTAATACAAAAGCAGATGGTCGGTCTCGGTCGGTCTCGGTCGGTCTCGGTCGGTCTCGGTCGGTCTCGGTCGGTCTCGGTCGCTCTCGGTCGCTCTCGGTCGGTCTCGGTCGGTCTCGGTCGCTCTCGGTCGCTCTCGGTCGCTCTCGGTCGCTCTCGGTCGCTCTCGGTCACCGCATGTAATGTAGGAGGACCAGACGGAGTTAGCGGAGAATCGCGGCCAATGCGTAATTAAGACGCAAGCTCAGCTTCGCGAGTACTCGTTAATTCTGTTAAATGAATTCTAGGGGGATTCCTGGGCGCACATACTTGTGGTGCTCTTTCTCTTTCCTAATTAATTTAAATTACGCCTGCGGCGAAGCACGTGCGGACATATTAAAAGCCACGCAGTTGCAACGAAGCTCGTGAAAGTTGTATAAAAAAGTATGTGCTTTCAACTCTTTTATGTTCAACTTTTTTAGTTAATTATCCAAAAGAAAAACAGTTTTCAGGAAATGTAACTTGTATGTTTGATGCGCTCTTTTTATGTATAGCATAGAAAATATAAAAACTGTGGAGGTTGTGATTCATATGAAGTGAACGGTATTTCGTGATTTGAATTGCACGCAAAGTACAATATTTATAGTATTCTTGAAGAATCACTCTGGCTAAAGTAAATTATGAATAAAGTATATACAGTGTGTCCGAGGAGGAAACGTCGAAACTTCGCAAATAAGCTGTTAAGTCAATTTTAAGCATATTTTGCCCAATAAACTAAGTGGATATTATGGTAGTTGAGCCGCAATGAGCACTCAAACGTTGGTTTGAAAAAAATCTTTCTAGACAAAAATTAGCATTGATGAAAATTAGAAATTCTCCAAAAACATGTCAATTGTTTATTATTTGCAAAATAAATTAATAGGAGTTCAAAAAGAAAAATTAACACAGAAATATGATGACACCCAATTTATACAATTCCAATGCTTTTCTATTTCTGTATTAATTTTTCTTTCTGAACAAATGTACTCATTTCTTTTATAAATAATAAACATTTTACATGATTCTGTAGTGTTTCTATGCTTCTGCAATGCAAATTTTTGCCTAGAAAGCATTTTTTCTAAACAACTTTTGAGTGCTTATGTAAGTCATTCGGAATATTCAAGTAGTTAATTAGATACAATATGCTTAAAAGTGGTATGTACAGGCTTTTGTTTTTTACCTCATTTTAATGATGCAGATTTACTTATTTACTCGTTAAGTAAATATGAACTTGACTTGGTTTGTTTTTTCATATT
Organism: Gryllus bimaculatus; assembly: GCA_017312745.1. Taxonomy (NCBI): domain Eukaryota; kingdom Metazoa; phylum Arthropoda; class Insecta; order Orthoptera; family Gryllidae; genus Gryllus; species Gryllus bimaculatus. The sequence continues at coordinate 1,574,141 of BOPP01000052.1, read as the reverse complement.
TCCCTCGTAACCACAATTAAGTCAATCCATGTAAGTTATGCAGTGTATATCGGTATCCATATCGATGACTATAACAAGCAATAGCGTATCATTAAACATAAACACTATTTTATGAAACTTTCATATATTATGGTAATATTATTTATAGTTGTTCTTTTACTATTTACATACAATAGAGATACGATATAGTAGTCCAATGATAGCCGAGCTCTAATCCATTTAATTATGTAAAAGTAATTTTACAATAAGTTCAGAAAACAGAGCGTTTCTCTCATAGCATATTTTAAATCAGTATTCGTTAACACGGCGCAGAATTAACGCTCTGTTACGTAAATTACTATATACTTGTTTCAACTGTCGCGAACGAAAGATCCAATTAATAATAATAATAATTAATAATAATAAAATAACAATAATGATAACCATAATGATATAGTATTAATAATAATAATAATAATAATAATAATATCTGAATGCAATCGTGTACTTCGTCCACATAGAAGGTAGCTGGCCGACTGTACGTGAGCTGCATCCGCCGATGCAATCGCCCTAAGTGAGGAAGCCCCCGCCGCGCCGCCAGCGATCTGCTCCAATTTCCAGAGGTCCAAGCCACCTCCGAGACGGATGGCCGCTGGCCTCCCCCCTCCCCCCCTTTCGATCACAGTCGGCGCGGCGCCTCCGACGGCAACGAATCCTCATCCCGTTCTCACCGCTCGCGGCCTCCCCTTCCTTCCCTCCTCTCCTCCTCCTACTCCTCCTCCCTCCTCCTTCCCCCTCCCTTCTCCTTCCCCTCCCTTCCTCTTCTCCCCCCTCCCTTCCTGCGTTCTCTCCCACTCCCTTCCCTTTCTCTCCCCTCCCTTCTTCTTTCTCTCTCCTTCCCTTCCTCTTCTCTCTCTTCCTCTTTCTCTCCTCCTTCCTGTCCTCTTTTTTCCTCCTTCCTTGCTCTTTCTCTCCCCTCCCTTGCTCTTTCTCGCCCCCCTCCCTTGCTCTTTCTCTCCCCCTCCTGCTTCTGGTGGGTGTCTCTGTCCCCCTCCCCTTGCTCTTTCGTCTCCCCCCTGGCCCTTTGCTCTTCTCTCCCCTCCGCGTTGCTCTTTGCGTTCTCCCCCTCCCTTGCTCTTTCTCTCCCCTCCTTGCTCTTTGTCTCTCCTCCTCCACTGTTCTCTGTGTCTTCTCGCCTCCTCCCTCCTTTTCTCTCCTCCGTCCCTTCCTCTTTCGTCGTGCGTGCGCGTGTCTGGTGTGCGTCGTTGCTCTCCGCCCTTCCCTGCTCTTTCTGGGCTCCGCGCCCTCCTTGACTCTTTCTCTCCCCTCCCTGCCTCTTTTCTCTCCCTCCCTTGCTCTTCTCTCCCCCTCCCTTGCTCTTTCGTGCGGTCCCCTCCCTCTCTGGCTCTGTGCGCGCCCCCCTCGCTCTTTCTCTCCCCTCCTTGCTCTTTCTCTCCCCCCTCCCTTGCATCTGTCTCTCCCCGTGGGGCCTGCCTGCTGTTCTCTCCCCCTCCCTTGTCTTCTCGTGCCCCCTCCCTTGCTCTGTCTCTCCCCCTCTCCTTGCTCTTTTCTCTCCCCGTCCGCCCTGCTCGGGTTCGTCCCCCCTCCCTCGCGTGTGGTGTTCTCTCCCCCTCCGCGTGGTGGTCTCTGTTCTCTCCCCCCTCCCTGCTCTTTTCTCTCCCCTGCCCGCGTCCTCTGTGGGGCCCCCTCCCGTTGCTCTTTCTTCTCCCGCCTCCCTTGCTCTTTCTCTCCCCCGCTCCCTTGCTCTTCCTCCTCCGGCGCGTCGTGTGCGCTGTGCTGCTCGTTCCTCCCCCCTCCCTGCTCTTTCTCTGGTCCCTCGCCTCCCTTGCTCTTTCTCTCCGGCCCCTCCCGTTTCTCTTCTCTCCCCTTCTGCTCTTTCTCTCCCCTCCCTTGTCTTCATTCTCTCCCCCTCCTCTCCTTCTCGTCCCCCTCCCTGCCGTTCTCCCCCTCCCTTCTCTGCTCCCCTCCTGTCCGTTGCTCCCCCCTCCGCTCCACGTCCCCCCCCTGCTCGCTTCTCCCCCCCCGTGCTCGTTTCCCCCCCCTCCGAGCTCTTTCTCCTCCCCCGCTCCCTTGCTGCGTTGTTCCTCGCGCCCCCCTCCCTTGCTCGTTCGTCGCCCCCGTGCCTTCCTCTTGCTCTTACCCCCTCCCGTTTCCTGTTTCTCTCCCCCTCCCTTCCTCTTCTCTCCCCCTCCCCTTCCTCTTCTCTCCTCCTCCCTTCCTCTTTCTCTCCTCCTTCCTCTTTCTCTCCCCTTCCTTGCTCTTCTCTTCCCCCTCCCTGCTCTTTCTCTCCCCCTCCTTTGCTCTTTTCTCTCCCCTCCCTTGCTCTTTCTCTCCCCCTCCCTTGCTCTTTCTCGCCCCCTCCCTTTGCTCTTTCTCTCCCCCCTCCCTGCTCTTCCCTCTTGCTCGGCGATTTTTTATTCTCGCGCGTCGAACAGCAAAAAACATTTGGCATCTGTTACTCGGCAAAGCGCCGCGCCCTCGAAAGACAACATATTGCGCGAGCAGTCAGTCACTCTTCACGGACGACTCGCCGGCTGCGAACCGTCAGGGCGTCCCAGACGGTGTTCATGCGGATAGTGCTTCTCTTAGGTTTAGGCTTCCAAACAGCAATATCTTACTCTAATGCGACATGTTCAGATCACGATTCTACAAATTTGTGCAGATGTAGTTAATGCCGCATTTGTCACTCGTATCTCCCTACTTGAAATGTTTGTAAAACAAATAATCAGCTCAATTTCATTTCTGCAATAATTTGTTCTCCTAGTCACATCTTTGGTATTACTAAAATGAGTTATTGGTTTTGTTGAAGACTAAATGTCGTAATTGAAAATAAAATTAGTCGTGAACTTGCTCGGCGTCGGTAGTATCATAGTTAGAGTGTCGGACTCTTGTATCCAAGTTTGCGGATTCAAACTAGATCGAAGCCGGGGTTTTTTAAAGTCGAGAAAATCCTTCGTACGCCTTCCTTCGGTGGGGAAGTAAAGACGTCTACTCCATGTAGTAGATTTACTGCATGTAAAACATCCTCAAGCCCAAAAGAAGCCTCTGGGATGATTTCAAAATTGCCTGTTTCGTCGCCCGAATGATACCTTCCTTTTCAACTATGAAGTGGAAGGAGTAGCGAAACTTGCGTGGTCAAGCGGAAGTGCGACGAATGATCAGTCTCGCCACGTAAATTGCGGCATAAACTAACTAATCTATACTATAATAGCTTGTTTACTTCAAAGTTCTAAAGCTACATTCCCAAAATATACGCAACTCAAAATCTGAACCAGTTATGTTCATTTTTCTCTTCTTCCGTGTTTTAATTCTTGTCCATCGACCGTGCGCGGGTTCGATCCCAGCTGAGGTATGTGGCTTTTCGGAACAGGGAAATCTGCAGTGGTATTTTCGTTCTTGAGTGTAAAAGACCCCTGGTAAGTGCCCGGAAAATTAAATCCTCTAACAATTCCCGTTCTGAGAGGTGTCATATTCGTTAGCCGAGCAACGTTCAAAGAAACAAAGATATCACAGAGACAGTTACAATCAAATAAATCTTACCAAAATTACAATACCAAAATAACAAAGGACTCGTGTTACTTTGGATTCCAGCGGCCGAAGGAAAAACAGCCGGCAAAAACCGGCGAAGTGGTGCGTCTAGTGTAAACGATGCCATTTAGAACTGTGTTCTGCTTGTGGTAACGCGGATACGTTCTATTGGCGGGAGTTTACCTCCGAACCCCAGAGTAGCAAGTCTACGCCGCTCGTGTCCATCATTTAAACCAATGCTTAACCAGTGGACGCGCCACTCGAAAGCGCTGCTGAGTGGCGCAGTGCCCTAAAACTTTTCGCGCGGCAGGTTAACTCGCAGTCGAGCGGGGGAGAGCCTCTGCCCGTCACGACGAGCGAGTGCCCGTAAACTCCTCCAGAGAGAACGCGAGGGCGAGCGCTTCTTCATATTGTCCCTCAACAAATCCCCCCCCGCCCGAGTGAAATGCTAAGCGTCAACGCGACAATCAAGATTTATGACGTCTCGGAGGAGGAGAAGGAAAACTCCGCGCCCGTACCGCGTAATGTAGCTTCGGGGAGCGGAGGCGCGGCGCAGGTGGCGTCTGCCTTGCCAAAGGACGCTCTACTGCAGCCGTAATGAAGAACTGTAGAGGAGCGTGCTTTGTCTGGAGTGTTTTTAACGTGCAGCTAAATGTAATATATTTTCTCGTGAGATTGAAACAATTGAGTTGCGTAGCTGCGAAACTTCCTCCGGCAACCGGCTTTTTGTATACGAGAAAGGTTTTTATTTATTTTTGAGGACTACTTTGAGGCTGACTACAATAAAAGGGGGAAAATGGAGGACTTTTGTGTTTCTTGGTATTTAAAATCGGTTTAGGGATGCCGCAAATCGCTTGACGCCCCGTTTTTTCGCCTTAATCGCTACTTTTAAGAAACTACTGAGTAAATATTATTTTGTGGTGTTTTGCTATGGATTTTTGGATGATAGGTCACCCACTATATCCCACAATAATTTCCTCAACAAATATAAATTTTTTAAGTAACAATAGCTTCGTGAATTTTTATCCAAAATACTTTTAAATTATGTAAAATTCAAATTTGAAATCTCTATTTTAAGAATCGTGCGTCGTATAATTTTATAATTTCCCTGCAATAGGCGAACATTTGAGCCGCGCTTAGGCGGTGCCAAAATACTTGGAATAAAGAAATCAGCCAGCAGCGCGGCTAAAATGTGTGTCGTTTTCAGTTGTAGCATCGACTGCCCGCGGCTTGGTTGTTGGTCGATTGCAGGGAAATGATAAAATTGTATGATGCATGATTCTTGAAGTATTTTCAAGAGATTTCAAGTTTTAATTGCCATTTCTATTTGAAAGATGTCTATTTCTTGGTTTTAACGTAAAATGAACCGTAATCCGATTAATGTTGCACGCTGTTTCAGTAAAATAAGTAATGTTTTATTATCAAGATATTTCGGGATGTTGTGGTTATCACTTCAGCCAGAAATCCGTTGAAAAATACCATTAAATAATTGTTTTCCTTTACTTTCTAAAAAGTAGCGGAGGCAAGGGACAGCAAAAACCGAGGCAGAAGAGTAAGGCAGATTTACGATGGAAGCGTGCGCTCCAGGAACCGTGCGAAAAACTGCAGAAAAGACTCGTCTTCGCTAAAGAAAGACCAGTTTCAAACGCCGTAAAGCAAATTAACTACTTCGAGAAGGAGCTATGACAGTCTACGCACATTGCGAGTGACTGCTGCGCCAAGACATAAATGTCGCCAGCGCGCGCCGTTGGTGTTTGAAACTTGCCGGAAACGCAAGCGATAGGCTCGAACCGCAGATGCAACAGACACGTGAACGAAGCTTCATATGACGTAACACCCTGACCGCACCAACGACAGGACGCAGCCAAGAGCAGGGTCGTGCGAGTGAGGAGCACCCTGCAGCAATCTGGGCCCTGTGGCACCGGGCACTACAGCACAGTTGCGCCGGGGAACCGACCGCCGACCGCGCCCACGCAGAGCTGACGGTTGCTTCAGCAAATTTTGTGCCAGCAGTTCCTCTACAGCTCCTGCCAATCACACTAGGCTAGGAGTACCATCGGCCAGGTGGCGTGCCGATCTCATATTTAATAAGCCACTGTTAATCTACGTTTAGAAGTCTGTAGGAACGCAAAAGGCAACAGTTGGCATTTGTAATGTATAATGAGAGTTAAGCTAGAAGATAATGTTAGGAATTAAAGAAATTTAAAAGGAATGAGTGTGCATGCATTATTGTCAATTTAAATTTGAGAACGCGTTAATAAATAAGCAATTGCCGATCATATTGATAGCAATCATTGTATTTTTAACGTATAAGCATCCTCACATCTTCACCAACGCAGAGCTCCCCGAGATCTCTGGAGGCGGGACAGCAAGGTCACCGCCAGCATGACACTCCGCGCCAAGTATCCGTGCGTGCGTGGTTTGAGTCCCGTCATGTGATAAATGATTTCGACCAAGGTGAGGTCATTACAAGTGAATATATATAATCAGAATAAATCATTTTTTAATGCAGTGTGAATTTTTATTGCGGTAGTCATATTTTTCACGTGATCCATCTCTCTGCGCGCGTCTATCTCTTATTATTTATTTTCTTTCACCTCCGTCAGCTCTTATAGTTGATTCGTCTCTGGAGAATTGTCTTTAAAAAACGCAAACTGTCTACTGTTAAGAAAACAGAGACGGATTCGGGCTAATTCAGCACGATGAGAACATGGTTGCTTTTATTACCTTGCTCTAATAAGTAGGCAATGATTATTCAACGACTCTCTGGAATACACCTGCGGTATCTGCGGTATCGATTTGAAGTGTTTGGAAGTTTCTTTTCAGAGATTTTTTTAAATGTTGCTTATTAGTAGTAAGAGTAGACCCTATATAAAAATCCTCTTTTTTCGTCAGTAACGATTGTATCAAATTGGTGCACTGGAGAGTAAATTCTATTTATACAAAATTTGGATGTAAAGAGGACTAAATCTCCAGGGAGGTTTTTACATTCGAGAAGAACATAGTACGCTTTTATCTCTCAAAGCATTGACACGTTGACACTACAAAAATTTGACAGCGTAAACCCTGAGGCTGCACTGCCAAAGCTGTTCGCATTTTACACACAGGAGCAACAGATCCACCGACTGGGAGCGATCACGTGTGAAACGACGTGCTGCCGTCCGCTCCTCTCGTGCGATCAATCACTGCTCTCTCTCTCAGCGTCCTTCGACAGCACGACCACCTTGCCTCGCTTGCGGGCGATGTCGACTCCTGCCAGAGCCAAGAACAATTTGATAAGGCCCGGGTTTGTTTTTCGCTAGCGTTAGCGTTTTTTCATTCCCCGTTTTGAGGCGGAGATAACGGTTTCCGCCATCAATCACGATCGAACTTCCTGTGCGTTTGGGCCAATCGTGTGAGAGTGATATTGTGATTCTCGAACTGGTATTTCGCTTATCTTCAAAACTAAAGAAAAAACTCTAAAACTTTTTTTCTCTCCTTTTTCTCGTTCCATCCACTTTCAGATGTAGACACCTAACTTTAAATGGTGTTGTGTGTTACCCACTGTATTAAATCCTTCTGATGTGATTAAAAGTAGACGCTTTTCTGTGGTTAAATACTTATTAGAATGAATTATGAGGAGAAATTTTCACAATTAACACCACGTATGCGTCGCAAATTACAAAATATTAATCTGATTTATGTAAGAATTTTCTCTGCAAGAGTGGAATTTATTTTGACAATTCCCCAAATAAATGCATTAATAAACTCAATAAAACTATTCAAATAACACATAAGACGAATAAAGATTCATATACTGTTATAACTAAATATCACTACATCCTGGAATGATTTCATGAAAGACAATTAAAGATATAATTCGTACATAGAAAATACATGAATAATGAATGAACAATATTTTATTGTCACTTTTATATATTCTTAGTTATTAAAAAACTTAGTTCATAAATAGGAAAAAAATATTAAACTTATATCAAAGTAATGAACTCATAAATAGTAGCAATTTATATTTTCATTACCTTTCGAACAGGATCTATTCAAAGAATTTCGCAATTTACGTTCTATTGCCAACTATTCGTTGTATCTGTAGTTACGATTTCGGTACTGTTATGGTATAATGTCCAGTTATTTTACGTTTCTGTTTTTGCGTATCATCTACTAGTATATGCAACGCAATTGTAGATCGGAAATGTAGATTTCCAAAACACTTAATTTTGCTCGAAATCTTTCTTTGAGTAGTAAAATTTTGAATATTCTGAGAGTAAACTTACTAGACTATTGAAAGAAAACAAATGCTCTTGCCATACTGAAGGAAAACTCCTATTATAATTTTGCTTATAGACGGCTGGATATGATTGAAGTTTGAATTTTCCTGCCATTGGTCAGTCAGTACATCAGTAAATTAGTTTCCCAAATATTTGATTTGATACTTATAATATTAGATTGCTGTGTGATTTAAAAACGTGCCTCTTCAGCGATAATAGACGAAAAATTCAAAAATTATTGGCACTGAGAAAAGTCAAAGAACTAATAAAGCATGCAATGCAACGTGCGAAACAGTGCTACTCAATTTTATTTTGTGGCATGAATGTATTCTATATTGTTCAGATTAGCCGGCTCGGAGATTATTACCTGTGGTGAAATGCTCTGCTATAAAGCCACAACATCCTCCATTGTCTTGAAGAGTTAATTGTCTTGTTCAAGTTCCCTTCACAAAGTATTAGCAAGGTACCCCGTGTAATGAATTCGCTGTGGCCGCTTTAACCCTCGACCTTTATTTTCGCGAGCAGGCAAAACTTCAAAGAGAGAAGGAATTTATAAACACGAGTAATTTTGTGATCCTTCAGGATCAGTAGTTCTACCTAATGAAAACTTGTATAGTTACCATTTCTTCAGGATCAGAGTATATTGCAGAGTTAGTTTTCCGTTGTGTATTTCACCGTGTGTCGTCGATTAAAAATTTGTGACCCTGAACGCGGGATTGAGAAACCAGCTTAACGTATGCCATCGTTAGTATAGTGGATTCATGTCACCTACAAGTGTCTATGCATAAAAAAAGCTACACTGTTTACAAAGTAGGGTTTAAAAATTGTTTTTAAATACACTATTCATTGTCCAAGCTACTTGTTTCTTATTCTCATACGACGTAGGTAGTAGAGAGAAATTTATGAAATGCTGCAGTGAAAACGGCAGAAAGATTCGTATTGCGATTTCTTAATACTGAAAAAATGCTTGTTCCTATGTGCATCAAATTAGTTCCTCTAATACTTTGTGTACTCAGAATGAATGTTTTGTGGATCCTAGACACCAAAAATTGACTTACGGCAAAACGTCCTTTCGCCATTCAATTACACAGGGAGCTAAATCTTGAGAAAGATTTTCTCCAAAATTTATATTCCTCTACCAATCTGGCTGCTGTCGAAGCCTCTAGAATTTGAAACGCATATTTTGATTTTTATGAGATTTTTAGGAAGCCTCATGAAATTTTCAAATTGTTTCCAATTTTCCTTTCTCATTTATATACGAAGTAGTATTCTTTGTATAAAGAAGTTATGTAATGCTGCAGAAAATCGATTTCGAGATTTCAACGGAAATACACGTTTTGGTGTTCCCTGAAACCGAAAAAGTGTTTTTTAAACGTCCGTCCGTCGGTCTTCAAAGATATTTAATGATGGCTTTTCAAAAATCCGTAAGCATTTTAGTATTGTATAACGGTGCATTTTCGAAAAGATCGAACCAATTTTTTTCAAAAACTACTACAATATTTTTATGCTCGGAAATTTCCGTATGTGTAAAAGTGTACAAGTCTCTATCGAAGTCAGGCTTCCAGATTATCGTAAAGGTATTGACAGACAAAACTAGCCTATGAAAAATGAAACTCCTTTCTGCATTACTGCAAAGAGACTATCATTGGAAAATCGCTTTAGAGTAAGAGTACATTGTAAAATTATATTGGGGTAAAATATTGTAAAAAGGATAATATGGGATGTGTCATTGTGTAGAACAATGTATGAAGATATTTTTCGTATTTTAACCATAGTTCCATTCAGAACCAGTCAATTATTTTTTCTGCTAAATTCAAAATTTCCTGCTAAGTAAGACGCAATTCAATGTTTCATCCCTTCTCAATTCTATAACGCTATAAAAATTATGTTATCACTAGTTGCACGGGATGCGAATTTTTGTGGATTTTTGTAGTAGTAAAGGTAATTCCATTCGTAATAATAGACTTGCCTTTCATTCCCTATGAAATTAATTAAGCAAAACGTTCGTAACCCTGACGACTCGTTTCAAAAATTGAAATGGAAATAAATATTGATACATTAAGCATATTATCAAATTTAAGACATTTAAACGTTATAAACTTCTGAATAGCAAAAATTACCATAATCCTTTGAGCATTTTAAATCGTGGCTTAAATACAAGATCATAATGTCAAATATATCTTGTGCTGTAAATTGATTCATGTTTTCTTGTTGCCAGTTTTTCAAATATTTTGATATTAAACTCGTAGACTGTGTATGAGTAATTTAATACTTTGATGTACAGTTTATAGCTCTTCACGAAGTGCCATCTTCGTAGGGATGACATGACTTAGAAATCACAATTTCATTTGTGGAATCTTCTGACCAACGTCAGAAATTCCGGCAGTGAAACTAATTGGAGCTTCGTAGTTTTTGTTAAGAGACATTCTATTGAATAAAATATTTTCTTTAATCATCATTTTGAATTATTGAAACTGGCGAGTAGATCTGCATCGTTTTCATGAATTGTGTCTTTATAAGATAAGAACTTCAAAAAAAAATTGCCAGACTCACTTTACAAACGGCCTAAAAAATATTTCACAAAAGCAAAGTTTACTAATGACGTAAAAATTTGACCTAAGTAAAAGTATATTCAAATGTGGTCTTTTTAAGTCTGTTTGACGGTAGTTTGCTCAAAGGTTGTTCAGTTGAAAGGCCGAAGTGAATAGGAGACCGCCAGTAACGAGACCAGCGTTGTCTCAACCCTCAGAGTCGAGTCTAATGAAAGGCGGACGAGAGGCCCGTCTTGCAGACCTCCCGTCCGATGCATGAAGGGCCTCGGGGGATTTTTATCCGCGGATGAGACCCGAGTTGAGTGGACAGCACGCCAGTAACGCAATGCGCCCTCGCCAGCCCACGCCCGCCGCTGCGGGGCCCGAGGCAACAAAGCGGCTAAAATTTTAATGGAAAAGAGTGGGCCCAAATCACACACCAGCGAAGCAGTCGGCTCGTCCCCATCCCAAGCTGTTTATGATATTTCTGGACCATCGTCAACCTCTCATTCTCTTACTCCGAAAAGTACTGTGTCACTTCAATCTTTTGTATCACAAAAAGTACACCACATCAGTCATGTAGTATTGTGTTATATTATATGTTAATTCAATGCAAGCATTATTACACATTAAGGCAATTCAACACACATTTTTATTTGATAATTTATTTATTTAAATAACCTATTTGGTATAAAATTAATTCTGGACGAAGCAGCTGTATCCTTTAATGTTCGCCAAACAATACAGTCTACAGCGACAATGTATTCTTATTGTAACAATTGAACAACGTTTCGCTCGCTGCTGCGCATTCCTCATCACGTGTACTTGAAATAAAGACTATACAATATAATATTGAACTAGAATAAATAAAATAAAATTCCTACTATGGGAAAGCAAACAACATTGTAACTGTGTTAAATTTCGCATCAGCATGCGAAACATGTGTTGAAATATTACCATAAGAAGAATAAACAGTTTATGTAGATATGTTTTGTTACTCGTAAATTGAAGGACACATGTCATATGCCCAGAATTTCTTATTTGAACAGTATAGTAACTTGTAAAGTGAAAACCATGTCGTTTACCTCCCATTGCGCTCAGCAGAACGCAAAATAGGGCAACTGCACTTACGGGATTTCGAGCACGACAAGCGATGGGCACGTGCCGGTCAATCTCATGCGTCGGGGCTGCCTGCACTCGCTAGCAGCATCCGAAGTGGGATGGCATGGAGTAGGCATCCCTACTTCGTGCATTGTCAGAATTGTTTGAGACCACTAAATATTGTTCGCGTATACGATTTTACCGTAGGACATGGAAGAGATCTAGTGTACGTTTTTATCTTTTGTTTCCAAACCGGCATTACGGTACTTTTGTTAAGTGTGATTTTATTAAGCACTAAATATTTTAATTCAATTGACCTATTTTCTTTACTTTTATCTCCCAACAATATCTGCAAATTTAATATCATCTCAATCAGGTTTTTGTCCAGTTTCCCTGATCCATTGAGCAAATGCTAAGATGGCCCCTTGTTTTGCTTCTGGACGTAAATGTAGCTTCACTATGCGCACGTTTTGTCGAACTCTCCTTTTGCTTGTAATGGTAGGAGTAGAGGTAAGGGCGAGTTACTATTTTGTTAGCAATGCAGAAAAATCATACTTGCAATTCATTTACCGATTCAAATAAGTTTTGTATAACTCGGAAACAAAAATGACTATTTTTCAAATATTGCTAATCTGGCAATTTTTAAAATTTATTTTTATTTATTGATGTTAAGCTTTTACTTATCTTTCAACTATTTATAGTTAAAATGACGGAAAGGAATTCTGGAACTCAAGAAAACGTGCGCAGATAACATTCTCCCCCCCTACGTCACATACAGTTTTTACTGTATTTTGACTAAATAAATTTATCTAATAACTAGCACGCCTTGAAGTAGATCGCAGCAGAGTGATCAATTCTTCAGCAGAAGAACTCAGGATTATCTCCCGCTCAGCCCAAATTTAGAGGTACTAGCTAAAATTCTAGTGCGGCTGAATTGCAGGGATTTAAAAAAAATAATTCTTCCACAAGTGCTTCCACCCACAGTATTGTGGGTAGGAGCCCCCTCTCATATTAGACATTAGTATCAAGCGTGCCTGCTTCTCAATTTTTATTTTTCCGGCGTATTGCGTTCATTCTCAAACCTCCAATCAAGATCTACACATCTGTCTCGTTTCATCAAAATTTAGACAACTCGCTATGATACTCCACGTCCAATCATTTGCATTGCAAGCAAACGCAATGACCTCGTTAATATTTATTAATACCCTACATGTAGTTATTGTAATTAGGTATTCGAGGTTTTACTCGTCTCATTATTTTAGTCTCTTCAGACCTCACTTTTTTTTCTCTCGTTAAACCTCGGAACGCGAAATTATAAAGCTATAACACGTTTCGAAATTGATTATGCATACACGTTTAGAGAGTCAGCAGCGCTTATAATTGGACGCAGTTTTAAATTTTCATTAGGCAAAACGAACCCTTCAGACACAAATAAAAGTAGATAGAGTCGTCCATATTTAATGGGCCGTCATGTACAAAATTGCATCTGCAGCTTCTGTGCCTCGTTGCCTTTCTGGCAATGGCGTCAGCGATAAAAATAACTTCGGTCTTTCAATCGGATTACACCCACGCGCCCCGAAGCTCAAAACGCCCTCGCCCGCGCCCTCGCCTGCCCACGCCGCGTGGTCGTCTGCATCGAGTCCCCGCGGCGGCTGAGGTAGCTCAGGGAAACAACTGACGGCATTGCAGTGCTTCTGACCGGAAAGCCGTTGGGTTCCACTCCGGACAGTGGAAAGATTTTCGACACAAGCTAGACAGCTAGTTCGAGTTCAACGCTGTGTCTGGAGGAGAATTCTAGAAGCCTGCTGCTGTGATCGATATTTTTCCGTGGTTTCTCTGATCAACAGCAGGCGAATGCCGGGGCCCTAATAAATGGGCCACGGACCGCGCGCGATCTTTCTTTCCTCTTTCTTGTCATATCACCACCGCTTTCTTACACACCCGCTTACATGATCTTCACTACCATACATATCAGAAGACCGGTCGGCAGCTTAAAGTTTGTTCCGTTTAGAGCGGTGCCCCGCCTGTGGGGAATACCTGGTTGGGGAAAACACCGAAACCGAGAGGTCGGCGCCGGATCTCGTATTCCAATGGGTGCGTGAGCAGTGTTCTCACGCCGATTGAAAGTCTCTCCAGTTATTTTGAGAAAGTTTCCATTTCGCTGGTGTGTTTAATGAACATATGGTTGTATCACGTGGTGCATAACGGTACATTGTAAAGTGAGCAATATTACTCTTAACGACACATATTATATAGTATATATAATATAATAATATGATTTTATAATTATATATTATATAATATAAAAATATTATATATATAAACTATATATCAATAAACTATCACTAATATATATATATATATATATATATATATATATATATATATATATATATATATACTAAATAGCGGCGCTCGGTCGCATATGGTTCAGTATCTTGAACAACCAAAAGAAACCTGTAGAAAGTCCAAACTAATCCACTATATATTATTAGGTCATATAGTATAGTATATATATATTATACTATATACTATATATTATTAGATATGTTACTTGACCATAGTAGTTTATAATATAATATTTTAATATACTTAATATTATAATTATAAAAATCATATTATGTAGTATTTAATACCTAATAAGATATGTGTCTTAAGACGTAATATTGCCACTTGACAATGTTAACCGTTATGCACACCACGTGGATACAAACCACTATGTTCATTAAGACACCACCAGCGAAACATTTGAAACTTTTCTCAACAAGAACAACTTGAGAGACTTTTCAATCGCGGTGCAGAACACTGCTCACGGCACCCATTGGGAATGCGAGATCCGGCCGCCATCTTCTCGTTTCCGGTCGGTTCTTCCCAACTCATGCTTATTCCCGCACAGCGGGGCCACCGCCTCTAACCGGTATCACAAAGTCTTAAGCTGCTCAAGCCTGGTCTTTCTGATTGCTTGGTACGTGAAGATCATGTAAAGCGGGTGGTGTAAGAAAAGCGTGTGGGGATATACAAGAAAGAGGAAAGAAAGATCGAACGCCGGTCCTGGCCCATTATATTCAGGGCCCCGGCATTTCGCTCGCTGTTATCAAGAAAGAACCACGGAAAAATATCGATCACAGCAGCAGCTTCTAGAATTTCTCCTCCAAGACACAGACGTTGAACTCGAAATAGCTGTCTAGCTTGTGGTCGAAAACTTTTCCACTGTCCGGAGTGGGAACCGCAACGCTTCCCAGGTCAGAAAGCACTGCAATGCCGTCAGTTGTTTTCCTGAAGCTACCTACAGACCGCCGCGGGACAGATGGCAACGCCCCACGCGGCGTGGGCAGGCGAGGACGCGACGAGGGCGCGGGCGAGGACGCGGGCGAGGTCGCGGGAGAGGGCGCGGGCGAGGGCGCGGGCGAGGGGGCGAAGGGGCGGGCGAGGCGGGGCGGGCGATGGCGCGGCGATGGCGCAAGGCGATGGCGCGGGCGAGGGCGCTGGGCGAGGTGCGCGGGCGAGGGCGCGGGCGAGGCGCGGGCGAGGGCGCGGGCGAGGGCGCGGCGCGAGGGCGCGGGCGAGGGCGCGGCGAGGGCGCGGGCGGGGCGCGGGCGAGGGCGCGGGCGAGGGCGCGGGCGAGGGGCGCGGGCGAGGGCGGCGGGGCGCGGGCGGGGCGCGGCGAGGCGCGGGCGAGGGGCGGGCGAGGGCCCGCCGGGCGAGGGCGGACGAGGGCGGGGCGAGGGGCGCGGGCGAGGGCGAGGGCGAGGGCGCGGGCGAGGGCGCGGCGCGAGGGCGCGGGCGAGGGCCGCGGGCGAGGGCGCGGCGAGGCGGGCGCGGGCGAGGCGCGGGGAGGGCGAGGGCGAGGGCGCGGGCGAGGGCGCGGGCGAGGGCGAGGGCGGGGCGCAGGGCGAGGGCGCGGGCGAGGGCGCGGGCGAGGGCGCGGGGCGAGGGCGCGGGCGAGGGGCGCGGGCGAGGGCGCGGGCGAGGGCGAGGGCGCGGCGGAGAGCGCGGGCGAGAGCGGCGGCGCGAGAGCGCGGCGAGGGCGCGGGCGAGGGCGCGGGCGAGGCGCGGGCGAGGGCGGGGGAGGGCGCGGGGCGGGCGAGGGCGCGGGCGAAGGGCGAGGGCGGGGCGAGGGCGTTTTGAGCTTCGGGCGCGTGGGTTGTAATCCGATTGAAAAGACCGAAGTTATTTTTATCGCTGACGCCATTGCAAGAAAGGCAACGAGGCACAGAAGCTGCAGATGCAATTTGTACATGAACGGGCCCATTAAATTGGACGACTCTATCTTACTTTTATTTGTGTCTGAAGGGTTCGTTTTTGCCTAATGAAAAATTTAAAAACCTGCGTCAATTATAAGCGCCTGCCTGACTTCTCTAAAAACGTGTATGCATAATCAATTCGAAAAACGTGTTTATAGCTTTAATAATTTCGCCGTTGCCGAAGGTTTAAAACAAGTGACAAAATGTGAGGTCTGAAGAGACTAAAATAATGAGACGAGTCAAAACCTCGAATACCTATTAATAAACTACTGTAGGGTTATTAATAAATATTAACGAGGTCATTGCGTTTGCTTGCAATGCAAATGATTGGACGTTGGAGTATCCACTAGCGAGTTGTCTAAATTTTGCAATGTAAACGAGAAACAGATGTGTAAATCTTGATTGAGGTTTGGAGAATGAACGCACTACGCGGGAAAAAATAAAAAATTGAGAAGCAAGGCAGCGCTTGATACTAATGTCTATATGAGAAAGGGGGCTTCCTACCGTGCACATACTGGGGTGGAAGCACTTGGGAAGAATTTATTTTTTTTTTAATCCTGCAATTCAGTGCCGCACTAGAATTTTGCTAGTACTCTAAATTTGGGCTGAGCGGGAGATAATGCCTGAGTTTGTCTTCTGCTGAAGAATTGATCACTCTGCTGGCGATCTACTTCAAGGCGTGCTAGTTTATTCGATAATGATTTAGTCAAAATACAGTAAAAACTGTATGTGACGTAGGGGGGAGAATGTTATCTGCGCACGTTTTCTTGAGTTCAGAATTCCTTTTCCGTATTTTTAACTATAAAATAGTTGAAAGATAAGTAAAAGCCTTAACATCAATAAATAAAAATAAATTTTTTAAAAAATTGCCAATTAGCAAATTTGAAAAATAGTCATTTTTGTTTCGAGTTATACAAACTTATTTGAATCGGTACATAGAATTGCCAAGTATATTTTTCTGGCAGTTGCTACACATAAATACGTAACGTCGTCCTTACGCTCTAGCTCTACTCATTACAAGCAAGAAGGAGAGTTCGACAAACGTGCGCAATAGTGAGGAGCTACATTTACCGTCCAAGAAGCAAAACAAGCGGGCCATCCTTAGCGATTGTGCGGCAATGGATCAGGGAAACTGGACAAAAAACCTGAATTGAGATGATATTAAATGTTGCGATGTTGGTTGGGAGATAAAAGTAAAGAATAGGTAATTGAATTAAAATATTTTAGTGCTTAATTAGAATCACACTGTTTAAAAACATAAGTAGCCGTAATGCGGTTTTTGGAACAAGATAAAAACGTAACTAGATCTCTTCCATGTCCTACGGTAAAAATTCGTATACGCTGAAACAATATTCAGTGGTCTCTAAACAATTCTGGACAAATGCACGAAGGTGGGAGCCTACTCCATGGCCATCCACTTCGGCTGCTGTAGAGAGTGACGCAGCCCGACGCATGAGATGACCCCGGCACTGTGCCATCGCTTGTCGTGCTCGAAATCCGTACGTGGCAGTTGCCACTATTTTGCGTTCTGCTGAGCGCATGGGAGGTAAACGACATTGGTTTTCACTTAAAACAAGTTCCTATAAGCTGTTCAAAATAAGAAAATTCTTGGCATATGACATGTGTCCTTCAATTTCGAGTAACAAAACATATCTACATAAACTGTTTTTATTCTTCTTATGGTAATGATTTCAACACTGTTTCGCAGCTGGATGCGAAATTTACACAGTTTACAATGTGTTTGCTTTCCCATAGTAGAAATTTTAGATTTTATTTATTCTAGTTCATATTCTAATTTTATAGTCTTTATTCCAAGTACACGTGATGAGGACATGCGCAGCAGCCGAGCCGAACGTTTGTTCAATTGTTACAATAAGAATACATTGGTCCGCTGTAGACTGTATTGTTTGGGCGAACATTAAAGGATACAGCTGCTTCGTCCAGAATTAATTTTATAACAAATAGGTTATTTGAAATAAATAATTATCAAAATAATGAAGGTTGTTGAATTGCTTAAGTGTAATAATGCTTGCATTGAATTAACATATATATAACACAATACTTCATGACTGATGTGGTTACTTTTTTTGTGATAAAAAGATGAAGTGACAAACAGTACTTTTCGGAGTAAGAGAATGAGAGGTTGACGATGGTCCAGAAATATCATAAATCAGCTTTGGGGATGTGGTGAGAGCTCGAACTGCTTTTCGCTGGTGTGTGATTTGGGCCCACTCTTTTCCATTAAAATTTTAAGGCGCTGCTTGTTGCCTCGGGTCCCGCAGCGCGGCGGGCCGTGGGTTGGTCGAGGGCGCAAAATTGCGGCTA
>BOPP01000052.1:1533634-1546597 GCA_017312745.1 Gryllus bimaculatus | reverse complement strand
TAGCCGCAATTTTGCGCCCTCGACCAACCCACGGCCCGCCGCGCTGCGGGACCCGAGGCAACAAGCAGCGCCTTAAAATTTTAATGGAAAAGAGTGGGCCCAAATCACACACCAGCGAAAAGCAGTTCGAGCTCTCACCACATCCCCAAAGCTGATTTATGATATTTCTGGACCATCGTCAACCTCTCATTCTCTTACTCCGAAAAGTACTGTTTGTCACTTCATCTTTTTATCACAAAAAAAGTAACCACATCAGTCATGAAGTATTGTGTTATATATATGTTAATTCAATGCAAGCATTATTACACTTAAGCAATTCAACAACCTTCATTATTTTGATAATTATTTATTTCAAATAACCTATTTGTTATAAAATTAATTCTGGACGAAGCAGCTGTATCCTTTAATGTTCGCCCAAACAATACAGTCTACAGCGGACCAATGTATTCTTATTGTAACAATTGAACAAACGTTCGGCTCGGCTGCTGCGCATGTCCTCATCACGTGTACTTGGAATAAAGACTATAAAATTAGAATATGAACTAGAATAAATAAAATCTAAAATTTCTACTATGGGAAAGCAAACACATTGTAAACTGTGTAAATTTCGCATCCAGCTGCGAAACAGTGTTGAAATCATTACCATAAGAAGAATAAAAACAGTTTATGTAGATATGTTTTGTTACTCGAAATTGAAGGACACATGTCATATGCCAAGAATTTTCTTATTTTGAACAGCTTATAGGAACTTGTTTTAAGTGAAAACCAATGTCGTTTACCTCCCATGCGCTCAGCAGAACGCAAAATAGTGGCAACTGCCACGTACGGATTTCGAGCACGACAAGCGATGGCACAGTGCCGGGGTCATCTCATGCGTCGGGCTGCGTCACTCTCTACAGCAGCCGAAGTGGATGGCCATGGAGTAGGCTCCCACCTTCGTGCATTTGTCCAGAATTGTTTAGAGACCACTGAATATTGTTTCAGCGTATACGAATTTTTACCGTAGGACATGGAAGAGATCTAGTTACGTTTTTATCTTGTTCCAAAAACCGCATTACGGCTACTTATGTTTTTAAACAGTGTGATTCTAATTAAGCACTAAAATATTTTAATTCAATTACCTATTCTTTACTTTTATCTCCCAACCAACATCGCAACATTTAATATCATCTCAATTCAGGTTTTTTGTCCAGTTTCCCTGATCCATTGCCGCACAATCGCTAAGGATGGCCCGCTTGTTTTGCTTCTTGGACGGTAAATGTAGCTCCTCACTATTGCGCACGTTTGTCGAACTCTCCTTCTTGCTTGTAATGAGTAGAGCTAGAGCGTAAGGACGACGTTACGTATTTATGTGTAGCAACTGCCAGAAAAATATACTTGGCAATTCTATGTACCGATTCAAATAAGTTTGTATAACTCGAAACAAAAATGACTATTTTTCAAATTTGCTAATTGGCAATTTTTTAAAAAATTTATTTTTATTTATTGATGTTAAGGCTTTTACTTATCTTTCAACTATTTTATAGTTAAAAATACGGAAAAGGAATTCTGAACTCAAGAAAACGTGCGCAGATAACATTCTCCCCCCTACGTCACATACAGTTTTTACTGTATTTTGACTAAATCATTATCGAATAAACTAGCACGCCTTGAAGTAGATCGCCAGCAGAGTGATCAATTCTTCAGCAGAAGACAAACTCAGGCATTATCTCCCGCTCAGCCCAAATTTAGAGTACTAGCAAAATTCTAGTGCGGCACTGAATTGCAGGATTAAAAAAAAAATAAATTCTTCCCAAGTGCTTCCACCCCAGTATGTGCACGGTAGGAAGCCCCCTTTCTCATATAGACATTAGTATCAAGCGCTGCCTTGCTTCTCAATTTTTTATTTTTTCCCGCGTAGTGCGTTCATTCTCCAAACCTCAATCAAGATTTACACATCTGTTTCTCGTTTACATTGCAAAATTTAGACAACTCGCTAGTGGATACTCCAACGTCCAATCATTTGCATTGCAAGCAAACGCAATGACCTCGTTAATATTTATTAATAACCCTACAGTAGTTTATTAATAGGTATTCGAGGTTTTGACTCGTCTCATTATTTTAGTCTCTTCAGACCTCACATTTTGTCACTTGTTTTAAACCTTCGGCAACGGCGAAATTATTAAAGCTATAAACACGTTTTTCGAATTGATTATGCATACACGTTTTTAGAGAAGTCAGGCAGGCGCTTATAATTGACGCAGGTTTTTAAATTTTTCATTAGGCAAAAACGAACCCTTCAGACACAAATAAAAGTAAGATAGAGTCGTCCAATTTAATGGGCCCGTTCATGTACAAATTGCATCTGCAGCTTCTGTGCCTCGTTGCCTTTCTTGCAATGGCGTCAGCGATAAAAATAACTTCGGTCTTTTCAATCGGATTACAACCCACGCGCCCGAAGCTCAAAACGCCCTCGCCCCGCCCTCGCCCTTCGCCCGCGCCCTCGCCCGCCCCGCGCCCTCCCCCGCCCTCGCCCGCGCCTCGCCCGCGCCCTCGCCCGCGCCCTCGCCGCGCTCTCGCGCCGCCGCTCTCGCCCGCGCTCTCCGCCGCGCCCTCGCCCTCGCCCGCGCCCTCGCCCGCGCCCCTCGCCCGCGCCCTCGCCCCGCGCCCTCGCCCGCGCCCTCGCCCGCGCCCTCGCCCTGCGCCCCGCCCTCGCCCTCGCCCGCGCCCTCGCCCGCGCCCTCGCCCTCGCCCTCCCCGCGCCTCGCCCGCGCCCGCCTCGCCGCGCCCTCGCCCGCGGCCCTCGCCCGCGCCCTCGCGCCGCGCCCTCGCCCGCGCCCTCGCCCTCGCCCTCGCCCGCGCCCCTCGCCCCGCCCTCGTCCGCCCTCGCCCGGCGGGCCCTCGCCCGCCCCTCGCCCGCGCCTCGCCGCGCCCCGCCCGCGCCCCGCCGCCCTCGCCCGCGCCCCTCGCCCGCGCCCTCGCCCGCGCCCTCGCCCGCGCCCCGCCCGCGCCCTCGCCGCGCCCTCGCCCGCGCCCTCGCGCCGCGCCCTCGCCCGCGCCCTCGCCCGCGCCTCGCCCGCGCCCTCGCCCGCGCACCTCGCCCAGCGCCCTCGCCCGCGCCATCGCCTTGCGCCATCGCCGCGCCATCGCCCGCCCCGCCTCGCCCGCCCCTTCGCCCCCTCGCCCGCGCCCTCGCCCGCGCCCTCTCCCGCGACCTCGCCCGCGTCCTCGCCCGCGCCCTCGTCGCGTCTCGCCTGCCCACAGCCGCGTGGGCGCGTTGCATCGTGTCCCGCGGCGGTCTGTAGGTAGCTCAGGAAACAACTGAGGCATTGCAGTGCTTTCTGACCTGAAGAAGCGTTTGGGTTCCACTCGGACAGTGGAAAAGATTTTCGAACAAGCTAGACAGCTAGTTCGAGTTCAACAGCCCTGTGTCTGAGGAGCAAATTCTAGAAGCCTGCTGCTGCTGATCGATATTTTTCGTGGTTCTCTGATCAACAGCAGGCGAAATGCGGGCCCTGGAATAAAGTGGGCCAGGACGGCGGTCGATCTTTCTTTCCTCTTTCTTGTCTATATCACCACCGCTTTCTTACACCACCCGCTTTACATGATTTCACGTCAACATCAGCAAGACCGGCTGAGCAGCTTAAGACTTTGTGTACGCGGTTTAGAGCGGTGGCCCGCTGTGCGGGAATACAGCATGATGTTGGAAAACCGACGAAACCGAGAAGTCGGCGCGCGGATCTGCATTCCCAATGGGTGCGTGAGCAGTGTTCTCACCGCCGATTGAAAAGTCTCTCAGTTACGTTTTTGAGAAAGAGTTTCAAATGTTTCGCTGGTGGTGTCTTAATGAAACATATGGTTTTATCCACGTGGGGCATAACGGTAAACATTGTAAAGTGGCAATATTAGTCTTAAGACACATATTTATAGTATATAATACTAATAATATGATTTTATAATTATAATATTAGTATAATTAAAATATTTATATTATAACTTATATAGTCAAGTACACATATCTAATAATACTATATTATATAGTATAATATAGTATATATATATTATATACTATGATGATATAGTGGATATAGTTTGGACTTTGCTATACGTCTTCTTTTGTTGTTCAAGATACTGAACCATACTGCGGAGCGCGGAGCAGCCGCTCTTGTAGGTCACATTCTACCCGCGCGTGAAGAGAGCACGCGGCCGGCCCCCTCGCTCGCCCACCGTTCTCCGAAGCGCCGGATGGGCACCATCCGACGCCCTTTGCGCATCGGCGCAGCTGGGCGGAGAGAGGGATCGCCGCCGCCCTCGGGGTGACGCCGGAAGCACCTATATGAAGGGCAGCAGCAGCGGAAAGGAGCGCTTGTGCGGGCAGGCGGACGGGTTCTCGGAAGGAGGTGCACGAGGGACCGAGAAGCCAACGGGGATGATAAGTCGAATTGCGATCCGCACAGGGCGAAAAGTGGGTGAGGAGGAGAAGGAGGGTAGGAAAGGGTTGATGGAGGAAGAAGGAAAAAGTTTGGACAAACAACGGTAGATAGAAAGAGTTGGACAAGAAAGGTGGGAGGTGGGAAAGGGCTGTGGCAAAGGAAAGGAAGTGGGAAGGCGGTTGGGCAAGTGAAGGAGTGAGGAAGTTGGGAGGAAGGTGGGTCAGGAAAGGTGGTGCAAGGCGAAGGGGAAAGTGGGAAAGGGGTTGGGCAAAGGAAAGTGTGGGAAAGGCTTGGCAAGGGAAAGGAAAGGTAGGCGAGGTATGGGCAAGGAAAGGAAGCGGTGGAAAGGGTTGGGCAAGGAACAGGAAGGTGGGAAGGGTGGCCAAGCAGAAGCGAATGGGAAGGTGTTGGCAAGTGGAGAAGGAAAGTGGCGGAAAGGGTAGGGGAAGGTTGGCAAGGAAAGGAGGTGGGAAAGGGGTTGGGCAGCATAGGAACGGAAAGTGGGGATAAGGGTTCGGGAGGACAAGGAAGAGGAAGGTGGGAAAGAGGGTAGAAGTGAAGCGGCAAGTGAGAAGGGAAGGTTGGGAAAGGGTTGGGCAAGGAAAGGAGGTGGGAAAGGTTTGAGGCAAGGAAAGAGAAGGTGGGAAGGGTTTGGGCAGGAAAGGAAGGTGGGAAAGGTATGGGCAAGGAAAAGGGCGAAAAGGGTGGGGCAAGGAAAGAGGTAGGGCGGCAAGGAAGGAAAGTGGAAAGGGTTGGGCAGAAGGAAAGTGGGAAGGGTTGGGCAAGGAAAGGAGAGGTGGGAAAGGTTGGGCAAGGAAACGGAAGTGGGAAAGGGTGGGCAAGGAAAGGAAGGTGGGAAAGGTTGGGCAAAGGAAAGGAAGGGGGAAAGGGTGGGCAAGGAAAGGAAGGTGGGAAAGGGTGGGCGGAGGAAGGTAGAGGGAGAGAGGAAGGTGGGAAAAGGCAAGGGTTGGGCAAGGAAAGGAAGGTGGGAAAGGGTTGGGCAAGGAAAGGATGGTAGGAAAGGGTTGGACCAGGAAAGGAAAGGAAAGAAATGAGAGAGATAGGTGAACGAAGGAAGACAAAGGACGGGAGGGAAGTGTTTGGGAAAAGGAAGGAAGAAAGCAAGGTATTGAATGGTGCGGTCGAAGCGGAGTGCTGTTAGGGACATCTGATAGAAGTCACAAGCCAGCTGGAAAGGTGGCCGAGTAGGAAAATTAGGGACAGATGCCGATTGTAGAAGTTGGAAACAGGGTCCTGAAGCGCGGGGTCTCGGGAGCTGGGGCAACGTTGACGGCCGTGGACACAACTTGACAAAGAGGCAAAGTTCGTGCAGATGGATGCGCTGTGGCACGGGGTCGGTACGGCCGCGAAGAGAAAGAAGGCAGGAGCGGCCAAGGGCAGTAAGTGGCTTGAGAAGACAGGACTTCTGTGAACCCGCCGAAATGCCATTGGAATCGGACGTGCAGTGGGACGAAAGTTACCTCCCAGCTTATGGCCGGCAACTGCAAAGCGGTTGGCGCAGACGATGCCCAGGTGTGCGTCGTCTGATGATTTTGACGAAGACCGCCCTGGGACCGGACAGACTGCGAGGCTGGCCGGCAACGTTGAAATGGGGATGGGTCGAAGGGAGAAACGGTACCACCAGGAGTGCGAGCCGTGCGTGGCGAGGCAGGGCCGAGTGAGATGGTAGGGTCGAGTCGGAGGCAATTGCGGTCGCTGGAGCTGAGGGGCGGGGGAGAGTTCGCGTCGGTGTCGGAGTTGGGGCGGGAGCAGAGCGAAGGGAGTCGGTGGCCGGTCGGGGGCGGTCCGCAGCGCCCCCTCGCGTAATAGGATTCCCACTGGAACACGCGGCGGCGGCGGCGGCGGTGGCTTAAGCCCGAGGCGGCCATCGCTCCGGACCCAATAGCCCTTCAAACGCGGAATGGGCAATGCGCACGAGGTGCTGTGACTAATGAGAACAATGGTTCTTCCAGCGGATTTTTGGATTGAGGCTGGAAGAGATTAAAGATTTCGGAGAACCGTTAGTATTTGGATTTTTCTCGCAAATTTTCACATGGATTCCTGGGAAGGAAATACCAACGACCATCATCTTATTTTCGAATGAATATTACTTTTGGACTGCCCATATTTATGAGTCCATTATAAGCCTCTACTATTATAATGATTTATTAGAATCATGTTTCTGTATAGTATATCAAATTGGTATACATTCCTGCATTGCATTAATGTTCCATAGTGGTTCATTTTCATCTTACTTGTTGACGCTACATCATTTTTCATCTTATTGGTTGTCGCTAACATGTTTGCTGATGGATGTTTTCTTTTGTATGGCGAATGAATAGTGATTTAAAAGCCCAAAAGCGCGGCGAAAATATCAAACATGACTCTTAGTTGCCAGATTCACCGAGAAGTTCATTTCATTGAACGCATTTCACTCTATTTTTAGAACATCTGCTTAAAATTGAATATCAATCATACAAATTTCATCGAAACGTCTACGGTACGTACCTACGAGTATAATAATTATCTGTAGTCGAGTACGTGGACCCACTAATGTGGCTCAGAGCATCAATATACGGCTTTAGCGTCCCTGACCGGTAGGTCAGGGTCTCGACGGTTGCAGGATTTTCCTCTCTAGCTAAGCCGAGTTCAGCCACAATCTGGAGGAGAATCCTAGCGGCCGGCCACTCATATCGGTTGTTTTTTGCAGTTCTCCCAAACAATGCCATTCCTCTTCCTTGTCATATCCTCCTCCCTAACTTACACTACACAACCACACACGTCGGGAGATCGTTCGGGAGCTTAGAGTTTGTGGGGCGGTGCTCCGCTAGTGGGAGATACCGAATTTCGTCATCCAGTGAAATACGATCGCAACCATCTGTCTCGATAAAACATGCACAACACCTACGGGACTAATAACAGCCGTTGATGCGCTCGGAATCGCTAGCGATGGATGAATCGAATACTCTGCTTTGAAGGCGTGAGTTCCAATGATGTGAATAGTGTGTGGTGGCGGCGCGAGCGTCGCTCCGGCGTCTGCGTGGGCGCCGTGCGCGCTTTGTAAGCAGAGGGCAGCGCAGGTATTGTTCACGGCAGTTTCGACCGTTCCGGTTGGTTGTTGTGCTTCCTATTGTTGCCTATTATTAGCTCTATCATTGTTCGGTAGGTGCTGTTACCGTCACAATAGATATTAATTTGTGTTATTGGGTTCAAGTTTGTTTTTCCTAAGTCTTCCTGATGAAAGCCGCGATCTCCATTTTTCTCAGTATACAATGAGCCTTTTGACAGGATTCCATAGAGATCGGGGCGTCTCCTTCAGCTGAATATTGTCAATAGATTCTTGGTGTTAATAATTTGTATTTAACAAAATAAATCATTTACTCATTATTAACAAACGTAAGTAATTCAAAATGTAAATCCAACTCATAATCACGATAAAAGTAACAACAAACAATATTAATATGCATCATTGCTATCTATCATCAGTAACATTCATATTTACGTCGTAGACGCTGATACAAACTTTAAAAAAATATACTGCATACTAGAAACATAAAGAAAATCTATGTTTTGCCCACTTATATATTTCTGCAAAAGTTAAGACGACAATCAAGATTCTTTCTACTAATGTACTATATTCTAAAAATAACATTTTTTATTCTTTTCGTAAAATTAAAAGGTACGAAAAATATGTGTAGGATTTTTTAGAGGAGTTCAGGGATTTACATCACCATTAATCTTGATTATCTGTACGCATGTTCAGTTATTATGCATGAAAACCACAACCCAAGTGTTCAGAAATAGAACGAAATATAATTTCTCTGATGACTGAATACCCCTTGTAATAATGTTGGAATGAGAGAAAACCCCAAGGCGACAAATAGGTTAGCTCCGGATTTCCCGGGAGGAACACTTTCCAGTATGCACTACATTTGCGGGAATGACGACCTTTGCGCCCTTACGCGCGCTTCACGATTAATGTTAGCAGCACCAAATAAACAAGGCTCACTGACGATTGTTTCTTTTTGGAAGTTGTGAATCATGTTTATGATATTTTTTTCAAGTGATGCAATTTATATGATTAATTTGCGTTATTGTGTCTTTTTGCTGTGGGTAAAAATCGACAACATAACATTAAAAATAAAAATAAAAATAGATTTTAAAAATATTTGTACTATTTGAAATATTAGTTCAGTATAGTTTAATACATTACTGTGTTATGAAGGTAAATTGGCCTTTGTTTGACATCAATATATAACATATTTTGTCATTTAATACGAATATTCATTCGAGGAAGTCTATTTTGTTTTTCATCTGCGGTACCGGAAATTGAATAATGTTTCATTCTTAAATAAATACAAATGCATATTATTAGTTTCATCGATGTATTAATTTATCCAAATCGACGGAAACATAAATTTATTTTTTTTTAAATTAGCGGTGGCTCGGGAAGCCGTGGCAACGCGCGGGACCTTTTGTGCGTCGGTGGCGGGAGGGTGCACGGTGATCTAGCGACATTTCGCAGCGGGAGATCTCTCGTAGGTGACTACTTGCGCTTTGTGCGGAGTGATGCGCGGTGCCCGCGCCTTCGTCCCGGGAGAGCACTTTCCCGGCCAGCGATTCGCAGCTGTCACCGCCACGCAGAAAGCTCCCCCTCCCTCCCCCTCCTTCCCCATCCGCCAGCACTCTTCGGAGCGCCTGGAGCCGATTTTCCCCCTTGCGAAGTGGACTCGCTCGCCCAGGGAAATCGCCTTCCGAAGGAGACGGACCGGCAGAAAAAGACGAGGAGCGTTGGCCGTTGCGTCGTAATTTACCTTGGTGAACTGTGGAGAGATATTAAGACACTCATCAAATTCTACATAAATAATACTGTCTCCTCAAAAATTGATTTCCTTTTTTTTCAACAATTAATTCTTCATTATTTATTAGGCTGTTCGGGTGACGCTGCGACCATGGCGAAGGTGCCGACGTTTCGGTCGCCATTCTGCGACCTTCTTCAGGGCGTAATGCCTGAGAGCGAATACCTGAGGAAGGTCGCAGAATGGCGACCGAAACGTCGGCACCTTCGCCATGGACGCGGCGTCACCCGGACAGCCTAGTAAGTACTAACTCCAGCCGCGGAAGCCTACGCTCTCAATTACTTCTTCTTTGTTATTAGAATAAAAGCATATTCATTGTGTGGGTACTTCTAGTATTCGTGATCGATATAATTCATTGTTCTAAAACTCCGAAGGAAATTTATCACTAATTTCTAAATTAATATATTACCAGAATAAAATTCCTCTCACTATTCTAGCTTTTATTAGTGAAATTGCATCCAGCTAATTTTCAAATCGTGATAAATTGCTCTAAAACGGAATAAACAAACTGGCTAGAGAATACCATAAATTGAGCTAATAAAAGTCATATAAACAGCAGTATTCCAAAGCCAGATTAGATAAAATTGTTTCCTAAGGATATGCTATTAAGAATTCACTTTGTGGTTTTGAATATGGAACAGATCACACAGTTTTTGCATAACTAGATTTACACGATTTAATTTTTATTCACTATCATTCGCGAATTTAAGGACGACCAATAAGACTAAATGACTTCTGACGATGACGAAAGTATTTTTGATAAGTAATCTCGTTGCGCTAACAACGACGACCGTTTTTTCTCCCTGAAAATGAGAAATTCATGGACGACAATTAATGAAAGTTGTTGTGTTAGTGTCCTACAGTTGAAAAGTATCTCCTTGAAGCAAGTCTTTTTGTGAAGGAGTCATTTTGTCGAGATGAAGTACTGTAATCAATCTTCGCTTTTGTTCATAATTTTTTTGTGAAACAAAAGAAACTTCTCGAATGTTTCTCTTCTCTTTATGTCAAGCGTTTCTTTAATTTCAACTTAAATGTAATGTTCCTGTCCTCTTTCTTTAAACATGAACTGTATTTTAAGGCTAATGTGACGCTTTCTCTCCTCAGCATCCCTTCATCTGTTAATGTCTGTCCACTGAGCTGTGCGAGACTTTACACCTGACGCCGCGTGCATATCCAAACTGTCAGCTTTCATTCAGCATCTAAACTTTCAGGAGCTCCTAAAGCATCGTATATTTTAAGAACTTTGGTTTTCACCGGTTTGAAGGGAAGTTGACGTCGAAATTGAATTTTCATTAAAGCGAGACGCCGTAAAAGGGCTCTTCACTTAAAGATCTACAAGTGTAGGACATCTCGCAAAATTTGCTCTCTGTGGTATCAAGAAGCCTTTGTAAAGAGAGCTTTTTTTTTAACGACACGCCATTTACGTAGAGGAAACCTGGTTAATCTAGTTCTCTCCTTATTTCGCTATAAGCCAATATCCAACTCCTCTTTCTTGTTTACTCTTCTTGCCATTTTCATTGCTTTTTCTCGTGTCTTTCACTTTTTCGCCTCGATGAACGTGCCTTTCGGAAGGAAAGTGCTATAAGTTTCTTTTCGCTCAACGTTTTCATCAGGCCTTTGAGACTTATTCAGCGGTCGACTATTAAGGCCTGCACCTGTTCATCGTTATTGACCAGCCTATCGCGGCCTTGCTTTTAAAGGTAGTACGTTGCTGCTAAATGATAGTTTTGTACGGAAAATATTTCGAGTTAAATAGTCAAAAGTTCCTTTGGGTCATCTAATAAGTCTTTTCGTATAAAACAATAATGCGGTTTAGAAAGTAGAGAATGCATAGAAAACAGAGTGCAATAAACAGAAATTTGCATAATATAAATTAATTGTCATTCTTATAAAATATGCTTCTATATTAAATTGAAACTTGAATTACGATACAATAAATGTATTTAGTACATTGAACGTCTTTGAGCTTTTAATACTCATTATTTAATTCTGCCGTTGTGAAGTATTTGGGGAGGCAATGATTGTATCATAAATATTTCTCTCCATTTTAAATACTACTTCTCGCTTACTGGCTTAACTGTTTTGCTTGATTGTTGTAGATATATTTTTTGGTTCGCTCTTTTTTGTTGTTTATTTTCGCTACCCGTTCATTCTGGCTTCCGTAAATCTACGTTAATCTATGTTCCGGGTCATTCAACCCAGTCACCCTCTCCAAATTTTCTTTTTACGATGCCAGGATGTAACGCTCCTCGTCTTGAGCTGCCATAGGCCCTTCTCAGTCTTTCCCAATTTTTTTTTGTACTGCCGAGGCACCCCATAGGCACATCTCGACCGCGTACACCAGTTTCTGGGGAAGAGTACCTATGTCTGATGACAGAAGGGAGAGGGGACTTGAAAAGTGAAATATGGTGGGTGGGAGAGCCCAACCATGTCAGGACAGATTATGGCCTACCCTTGGCGGGTTTCCAACCCATAGCCCTGATGTAACGCGTTCTTGGGCGCGAATGTGCCAAACCCATGCTCGGACAGTGGAAGGATGAGAGTTGGGAGATGTGATATAAGGGAGATGACCACGCCACAACGCACAAACACCAATCGCGAGGCGGGCCTCGAACCCGCCGCTCTTCGAGCGGAGGCAGTCGAGGCTGCCGTAAAACGAAGACTACCCAAATCGCCCGCTTGCTCACTTAATTGTCTGACACCTTTTGGCATGTTGAACTGCACGAGAGGTTTCGTGACTGAGTCGGAGAATGCTTTCATACTACGAAAATTTTTTCGTGAAGAAAAGTTTTGTTTGCGTAAAAACGTTCTGTTTATTTGGTTGTCTCACACTTGCACTCTTGTTTCATATCCTCATGAAGTGGGGCAACCCATAACAGATCGGGCAAGGGTTCTACAGTTCACTCAAGGGAAACCTGGGTCCGAATCTCTGTCGATCCATGTGGAATTTGTCACGTCCAAGAAGGTTGTGGCAGGTTTATTGAGTTTTCAGTTTCTCCGGTTATTCTACTATTGGTCGTACATTGCTCTTATTATCGTCATAATCGTCTAACCATTTAATCGTTGATATATTCCATACGGTAAAGCTATGACATAGATAATAGAATCGTTATAAGTATCATTTAAGATGTTCATGAAAGCATTTTCGTAATTTTTTAAGCATTTATTCATATTAGGATACAGTTTTATGAATGTGGCGTACTTGTATGTGCTTTACTAAAGGGAATGGATTTACAATAACTACATTTGTTACCGTAATACTTTATTAAGTTTTCTAATTTTCTCTTATTGAAGTCAATTGGAAGATTAAACAATCAGTGCCAAAGAAACAAACAAGAAGTCTGTCAAAGCCGATTAAATCGAAGATGTAATTTCATTAAAGATACGGCACAATCACAATTACAAAAATCACATCTGAAAGTCAATTAGGAGTGTAAAGTACAAAAAGATAAAAACAAATTGGCATTGTAATATTAATACACTTCGAAGTTAGTATTAATATTAATACTACTATAAAACAGATTACACTTTTCCGAGCAGTAAATATAAATGTCTCCCAAGATATTTTTTTAGTTTTTTATTAGAAATTGAGCAAAATAGGGGCTTGATTTGCGCGGAATTTAACTCCGTCTGTCGCTCGTATTGGCCGATGGCCCTCCGAGCCCTCCCCACCCTACCCTACCCTACCCTAC
>BOPP01000052.1:1488456-1512152 GCA_017312745.1 Gryllus bimaculatus | reverse complement strand
CCTCTTCCTCGTCCTCTTCCTCGGTCGTCTCTCTTCTACTGCCAACACCTCCGCGGCGTCGGGGCGAGAGGCGCTTCCGCTCGTTGCAGTCGCCTCGTACCTCAGACCTGTCACCGGCGGGTGCGCAGCCCCTCCAGGAGCAGGCGAATGACAACCTGTCCACGCGCCGCTTACACGGGGCTTCGAAGTCTGAGAGTCTGTAGAAATGCAACGGAAATGAATGGGAGCGGGTTTCAGAATTTAGAAAATGTCTTTCGCATTCTTTCCATATTGTCGGCCATTATATTTTTATTTACTCGTTTCTAGGCTATTGAGCCCAATAACCGTCTTGTAGATGTTGTTGTAGCCGTGATCAATTTTGAGAGTTGACGTGTGCGAGATTTTGAATGGTTTTTTAATGGAAAATTAAAACGGAAATTCGGCTGAGTTATTTCGCCAAATATCATTCCTCGCTAAAAACTAAAGCAATAGGAAGGACATTAAATAAATGAATTATGAGATGGTGTTCATATTGTAGTAACAAATGAAGGAATAATATTGTAAACGGAAAATTGTAGATTATTACGAACGTTCAGAGCATATAATGTGTGACAGTTACATGTTTTATTCTATGTATTAATGTTATAGTAAAGATCTTAAATTGGAAGTATGAGTACATTATACTTCAGGGAAGATCAATAAAATTGTATATGGAAAATGTGTCACAATCACAGTGGCTGATAACTATCAGCACAGTGTTGGGTTTTGTTTGTAGAAAACAAATTCTAAATGAATCCAATTCTTGATGTGTTCCGATGATTTTTCGGCCGAATTGTATCGGTTTTCTAGTAATATTACAGTACCTGAATAGGAACTGAGCGGCGAGCCTATAAATGGGGAAGCCAGTATCCACAAGAAACATGTTCTGTACTCCTTATAATTCGATGGTCTTCACACAGTGACACCCATGGTTTGTTACATTTCTTGTTATCACTACACACAGTTTCGAATATAAAAAGGGAAAATAAGAAACCATGGAAATAGTAACTCTATTGCATTACCAATACTAAGTTAGTTTAAAACGTTACAACGCCATCAAATGTCGGAAGTTATAATTCCAATGTTGAAATAATCTGAATTTCTTTGAGAAATTTTATCTTCCAAAAAATGGGTCATTTATAAATATTTGTTCACGACATTCACTTTCAAGGATATTCAAAACTAATTGTCACATTCATACAGACAGAGCAGTTGTGCAGTTGTTTTAGAAGTGCAAGTGCCCCGGCGAAACACTTTGATAAATTACTTTAATGGAAATACAACTGAAGTGACTCGTCCTTGTTGCAAGGGTGACATTAGGTTTACACTGCTGACAATACGGTTCTTGCAACTGTGACCTAATTAGTCTTTAACTTTCACTTATGTGACAAAAACTCTGAAGACTCATTGTGGTATTGTAAAAGAGGAATTAATCTATAAATAATAATCGTAATAATAGTAATTAATAATAAGTAATAATAATTAATATTAATAATTAATAATAATACTAGTAGTAAATAATAATAATTAATAAGTAAATAATTATTAATAATAATAATTAATAATAATAATAATAATAATAATAATAATAATAATAATAATAATAATAATAATAATAATAATAATAATAATGATGCCAAAAATTAAGTAAAACGTTCCCCTTAAATTTGGGCTATGTAATATTTCTAAAGAAACAATATGTCAAAATCTCGCCCTGCACTGTTTGAAGAATTTTATTCCACAGCTATATTCTTAAAGAATTAGTTGAGAAAAATCCTAATGGTGGAGTATATTCCCCTCTTATTCTCATATCTTTGTGAGTTAACTGAAGGCGGAAAATTATGAATTACGGGCAGGAGTGTTTTTACAGTAGTTTAAACTAGTGGAAACCCGTCCAAACTTGACCTTTATGTACCCTCACTGATCTTCGCATCTGAATACACTCATTGAACTCGAGTTTAATCGCTATCTTCACTTCGCTGTCGCCCGCTTGCTCGCACCCGTTCGCGACAGAGATAAAACGACAACTGCTTTCGATTCGACTGCTGGCAACTCTGAGAACAGACGAAGTATTGGACAAGTGACGACAGAGAAGCGTTAATTCCATTAATAATATGATATTATTAATCCGCGTTAATCGGGCAGGAGATAATATATCCAGAGCCTACTATTTTCATACTACTTCATACTTCACTACTACTTTCATTGAATGAAAAAAAATACGCAATGTGATGGAGAAGAAAGATGAAATGTTCTTGTAATAAAAATCCTATGTGTTGTAAATGTATAGATAAAAATATAATATTAATATAATATAATATAATTATTTTTAAAATTAAAAATAGATCATTTCTAATGCACCAGGAGTGTTTAGAAAGTAAGTAACATTTTGTAAAAAGCTTTTTCTCGAAATGCAATTAATTATCACAGAAAAGATAGCATTTTATAAACTACTTTTCTACTGTGATCACCATTTTTCAGACATTTGTCATTTCGCAAAAATCGCTGCTAAGAAAGGACCGTTTTGACAGACGACATCTTTCTATGAAGAGAGCCTAGAAAAGTTAGTTTCCCGCTGTTATAAATGTTTGAACAATGGTGACATCTGTATAGAATAATTTAAAAAATGCTCTGTCATGTAATAATAAATTGTTTTGCAAAACAAATTTATGGAAGGTTTTTTTTTCCAAAACGGTACTCGAGTTTCCGAACATACCTCGTATATTTGCATGAAAGTCAATAAGCTATATTTTTTTATACGTTTTTTTTGTTCTTGTTTGATAGCATTTTTTTCGTGAAAGTAAAGAAATCGCAGGAACGTGCACGTGCCGGTGCGACCGAGGAGACTCCGTAGGGAAATCGCGTAGGGGCTGGCAGTGCGGGGGGGGGGGGGCCGCTCCGAACGCCGAGTCTGTGCGCTTCATCTCCTGCGCGGAGCGTTCCAAAGCGAGGCGCATTAATCAAATGGCTGTTGGCAGCGCAAACGACGAAAAAGTCTTCGTGCGAAGTTAATTAACTGTGGTGTCGTGCGATCTTAAGAAGTTCAGATGGTGATTTGTTTGAATTGGTTTATTGCATTTTCTTCAAATAGATATGGGTCCAAATAAGTGTTTGTTGACTTACCATTCGGGTCCCTCAGATGTTAATTCAATACTACATTACAGATAACATTAATAACAATAACAATAATAATAATAAACAATAATAATAATGTTACTATTGCTGGTGAAAAAGTTGATAATAAGAGGGGTAGATAGTGGGAAGAAACAGCTACGTCGGTTATAAACCAAAGGTTTCTACAGGTACAAAATTGTTCTATGAAATATATTTATATACACTTTTTTTTTTATCCTGTGTTGGTTATTCTGGAAGAAATTATTCTGCATAGTTTTACGGCACAAGAAAATATCGGAATATATTTTCTTGAAGATTATTTTCGTAACATTACTACCAGCGTTTCTCTAGATTAACTTGTTAATTCGCTATCTCCACAATTCTTTAAATACACAATAAACTTATCAACGCATGTCAATGTTTTGAGTCGTACATTTTCAGCTTTTGCGGCTGCTGTAGGGAAAGGGACTGCCGTATGGCAAGACGATGCTTAAATTGTAGTTGTTTTTAAGAGGAAGAGAAAGAGTTTAAAAATTGAAAATATGACGGGAGAGACGGAGAATTTAAGGAAAAAGTGACAGAAATCAGGAGAGATGGAGAATGTGAGGGAGAAAGGGAGGTAGATTGAAAAGGAATAAAAGAAACGCAGTGGGAAGGAGGAAGGAAAAATAAAAGGGAGAGAGAGACAAAGAAGAATAAAGGAGGGAGGGAGAGGCATGTGTAATAAAAAAGGGAGAGAAAGAAAGGTGAAATGAAAAGGGAAGAGAGAGAAAGATGGAATGGAAGGGGGAGAGAGAAAGAAGGCTCGCGAAATGAAAGGGGAGAGGCAGAGGAGAAAGACAAAGGTGAATGAAAAAGGGGGAGAGAAAAAGAAAGGTGAATGAAAGGGGAGAGCAGGAGAGAGAGAAAGAAAAGTGGAATGAAAGGGGAAGAAAGAGGCAGAGAGAGAAAGAAAGGTGGAATGAAGGGGAGAGGCAGAGAGAGAAGAAAGGTGGAATGAAAGGGGAAGAGAGGAATGATACAAAGGGGAAGAGTTTAGGAAGTTAGAATGGAGAGAAGATAGCGCGTAAGAGAGACCAGAGCGTGAGGATCCGTAGGCTGCAGGACGACGGGACGGTGAGAGAGCAGGACAGAGAGAGAGAGAGGGGGGAGGGCGCGGGGGGCGTGTGTGGCTGCAAGCTCGCGCGCCGCGCGCACTGACGCATCCGTCGCCAGCGGCCACCGCTGCGGCTCTCACGGGCGCACTGCGGCGCACGGCGGCGCACGGCGGCAGCGGTGGTGCACGCGCGCGCCCCCGGGGCCGGCGCGGGCGGCGCGGCGGCGGCGGCGGCGGGCGGCGGGCGGCGCGGGGGCGATCATGGACCGCGGCGGCGGCGCCGCCGCACCCACCCCGCGGCCGGCCGCGGGCGCAGTCGGAAGGGGCCGGCGGTGGCACCCCGCGGCGCGGGCCGCCGAATCCACGGCTGGGTCGCCGGCGCGGGGCGCCAACTAGCCCAAATTTACCCCGCGGTCGATAGGGCCCTCGGGAACAGGTGTCTGAGGCCCGCCCGAAGCAACAGGCCTCGCGTGGGGGGCCGCGCCTCGCGGTGCGGCGAGACGACACCCTCGAGCGGAACGCCGCTGCGCAATTGGGACTAGATTGTGGATAAACGTGGTCCGTTGTCGGGAGAGTGGGCGCAGTCTGTATAAAATGGACGGGAGGTGTACTATGGCTAAGAAAAATGTCAACTGAATAGGACTCAATCTGGACCTAAGAGAAATAATGCTAGAATCGTAATAAGAATAAATTAAGATGAATGTGAACGCGTAATAGCAATTTTCCCATGTATAATCATAAAACAAACTAAAACAAATGTTGGGTTTTCCTTTTTTGTAATGAACAATTTTATTATACATAAGGTCATGCGATAGTGATGTCAAACTAATCCTGTGAATTCAACGCTCAGTCGAGCAAGCAAACTGTCGGAAAAGTGTCTTTTATGAAGTTTTACCCGAGATCGCGGAATGTTAAGTGTGCCACTGATTTCGAAGTTTCCAAAAATGAAGTTGAGTGTTGATTTTTGCCTTCGCAAAAATTAGGACACACGAGTTAATATCGATGCCGCGAAAGAACAATATTTTACCTTATGCACGCGTTAAATTTTGTTTCATGTTTTATCTCGCTTCGGCGAATTTTCTAACAAGTTGCTATGTAGTAATCTGAAATTTTTTTGATCTTCAAGAGCCAAAACAGATGATAAAATATTTTTTCGTTTGTTAATGTGTCTCCCATGTTAAAATAACGCAAGATGATGCTGTATAAAATTATGAGTTACGAACTGGCCTCGGTAAGCATTTATCACACGATGGAGACTTGAATGCTATCTGCGGCGAGTCGTCGCGCGCGTCTCTGTCCATCCCGAAAGTCGCCGCCGGCGGCTCCGCGTTGACACAGTGTATGTCAACACAGATATTGAGTACTTCCCAGACTCCTTGACATGTTCTTAGATACAAAGAGCCCTACGGCTTTGAGTGCCACGCTATCGGTGGAATTTTTCGACTAACGGCAATAGTTAGAATGTTGGTAGATCCTTGCTCTGGAGGATGAATCTAGCGACGGCTGCTCTGAATCGGCTGAATAGTTTTCCTGTGGTTTCCATCGTCACATGAGGCGATGAGCGGAACAGTACCCTCTGCGCTGACAACGAGGCCTCAGGGCACCGCACCTCGCGATCTTTCTTCTCTTTTACGCGCACGTATCCTTACCGCTTGCATACACACCTTAGATTTGCCATGCACTACCTACCACACATGCCGGGAGCCCGTCGGTAATTCGCAGGCATGTCCTGCTGGGCGGTGGCCTGCTGGTGGGAGATAGCTCCTATTGAGGGAAAACCCTAACCTTCAGCCTACCGCAGGGCCCGCTGCGGATCTGCGCCACTCCCAGCGGGGAAATCTCAACAGCCAACCTTCCCCGTTAAACTGCAGGCTAACCACTTACGGGACTAAAGGCCTTAGCAGTCTGACGCGCTTGGGGTCAGACTATACTCAAACTCGTCCGACAATGTGAATACCCTTTCTCCTCGCTCTGCTCCTGCGCTTGAGAGGCGTGTCCGGAGCGAGTGAGTGGGTAGTTCGAAGAAGAGGTCGCCTCGGGTGCAGCGGGGAGGGCGCGATGTCCGTCCGTGCGGGCTGTGGCAACGCCGACGCGCGTCGGTCGCCCCGCTCCGAGCACCCCCCGCCATCGACCCGGTCACCCCCTCCCGTCCCCTCCGCCTCCACCCACGCCCCCACACCTCCCGCCGGCGCGCCGACCTGCAGACGCGCGAAGCAATTAGCTGCCAATTGTGCGCTCGCTGCGTGGAGATTTAACTTCTCAGGCGACGTCGCGCCCTCCGACGCCCCGGGCCGAAAGCGCGAATTTCCCCCCAGCCCCCGCCGCCTCTCGCGGGACAACGCGACGCCCCTCGTCCGCTGTTACGTTTTTTCAATTCCTACCTAAATCTCCAACCCTCAGCTCATGAGGCGCAACAACCGAGACGCGCTTTGTTTTTATTTCTTTTTCTTCTTCAACAATGTGTACGTATGTACGGAGATGTAGCGGAAAGTTACTGTAATTATGCCGCGAAAATCCTATTTGCGGATATTCGGCATAGAAATATAAGCGTAAAAAACGAAAAAGAGTTTATTATTATTATTATTATTATTATTATTATTATTATTATTATTATTATTATTTATTATTTATTATTTATAATAATCATTTTAACCGTCCGTGTATCAACGTTAGTGATTAAATGTTTCCTCCGAAATCTGCTAAAATGTGTAATCCTCGCAAGTACGATGTGTCTCGTAGTCTGCTATTTTGAAAACCATTCTTTAATTGTTGGGAGTACTGAACTCCTAAAGCGACTAGCAAAGCCTTTGGGACACATTCAAACTTTTCTCAAACATTACTCCAAATTTTTTCTTTCAATTTCTTATACAAATAGATAGAAATACACTTTAAAGATGGCATAGATCAGATTTTCAATGCTAACTCTTAATTATCGAAAATTGCAGAAATTATGGAAGATTGCAAAATTTTGCAAATTTTTTGGGTCCATTCGTGCAACTACATCATTGTTTTTTTTTCTTTGAATGAAACTTGTTCTCCGTATTTTTTCTTTCATTAATGTCGTAGAAATTTGTAAAATTTTAATAGCTATCGTGCAATTTTGAGTGAATATTGGGTAAAATAGAAAATAAGATTTTCTTAACATCTAATTCAAATTTCTTTATTAAACGTTTTGAGTTGATGACGCTAAATGCACTGAATAACATGACATAAACATCATTGTGTTGTATTCTTTTGATATTTCAAAAATTATCTAAATGTCTCTCGCGTTTTTTATATTTATGTAACGTGCGGTTTTTGATACATTATTGCATTTGTGAGTAAAAGTGCTTCAAATGAGTTCTGATGAAGATTCTTGAAAACTCAAAACGTTTCTGATAAAATAGCTCAAAATTGTCATAAAGGCTCAAACGACATTTTCTGAAAACCGCTTAATATTTTTCAATGAAAATTTACATATATGACTGATTTACATTTCTATAATAATATTTGATTGAAATTGAATTAGTCTTATTTCAATTTTACGATTATAGGGTCGACAAATTGAGAAAAAGAGAAAATTTGGCATTTTGAAGCTTAAAGGTAGCCTCTGAGAAGAGGGTTGAACAATACCAAGAAACTAGTTTGAACTAAAGAGATTAGAAAATTAAAGAGATCAGTTCGACTAGGTGTGCGCTAATCTGTAGCACCATTTATTGTAAGAATTGTGTGAGAGGCTTGTTAAACTGCGCTCGTATCCCAATGTGGTGAAAAATGTTCCTGTTTAGAAGGACTTTTGTGAGCTCATATAGTTTAATGTCGCGTAGCCGTTACAAATAATGCGAAAAAAGTATATGCTGATGTAGGAGCACAACTAGTTTTTTTCTTGACACGTTTCCCGCCGTGTCACGAGTTGCAACTGAGGCAGCAACACTGTGCTAGTTTCTTAGACCCAAGGTAAGACTTCACACGGAGATTAAAATCTCCAACGAAAAACCGGAAAGCAGGGTTAATATGTCTTTGTATAACTTGAAAAAGATCTGTGCCACAACACAGTACTGACAATATTAATTCGCAGTTTCCAAGTGCGCGTGGAATTTTTTATTAAAGTTATTAGACGAAAGAAGAAGATAATATATAAAAGAAAAAAACCAACACGAGAAGAGACCTTTCTTAAAATGAAACTCGTGTCAGCGCCTAAGTAGTAGAGGGTTCCTGTTACGCGTCATGTCACATTCCAATCGCCATTTATTTCTGTCCCTGAATGTCGCGCATAGTCCCATTCACTGTATCGTGTTTCTTTGACAGTTCATTATCTGAGCGGATGTTTTGCGGAGGTTTATTGTTTGACGCCTATCATTCCCAGATATTCTTTGGGCAAGCTGCCAGATTCTGCCGCTACGTCTGTTGAATTGTTCCGCCGTAGTGAATATTTGTGAATTGCGGCTAGGCAGCTGCACCTGTGCAACTCTCCTGAGCCCCGCGAGCTGCCGCACAGAACCGGCGGGTTCCTCCCTCGGGGCAAGCGACGCTCAGCTGTTCCTCTCTATTCGGGCTCCGGCCGAGCGGTGATCGAACCCGATCTGGTAGCTCATCGAATTAACGCACGACAGCCGTTAAATACTACACGAAGCTCTGTCAAGCTCCGCGTGACTCAATTGTTTCGCCCCTTCCCGCAAATAATCCTGATGCGAGTGAACAGGTACAGCTTTGTAGAAAAGGAAACTTAGGATTATTACTGCAATTGCATATGCAAGTACAATGGATGTTATCGTCGCTTTTGTGGAATGCGGTCGCAGGTTCTCAGCGATTTATTTATGCAGTAGTTGTCTCTGGTTTATCATTGAAAACAAGCAAGATAGCGTGTTTCATGGGAGTTTTATGGGATGAAAAAGAATGGAAATCACATACTTTCATAAATAAATTAAACGGCTGTTTCCAAATACCACTAATCCGAATTTATGTGCAATTGAGAAAATTTGATAAAATTAATTTTGAACCAGCGTGAAGAAAGCTTTAATTAAAATCAATTATTCCAATTGCTAAACATGATTTTCCCTCCAGTACGCAAGAACGTGGCTGTGAATTCGAAGATGAATACAAGTAGTTCCGTTTCAGATGTGATTTGTTTAGTTCCACTCGCATCTGTAATCCTCATTTCGAAGGATAAATTGTTTCCCTAGTGCGTGGTCAGTGCGCTTGTTTTCGAGCTATGCGGCTGCCTTCTGCAGAGACTCACTTGACATCTTCAAATGAAAAAAGCTTTAATATTTCAGATAACAGTTCAGATAATTTCAGTTCTCTTCATTACCACCAATCTGAAGATCTTTGTATTCGTATCAGTAAGTAGTACTTAATCTTCTGTTAAGCGTAACTCTTTCCTTGCGCAAGCTCAATTTTGCCATTAAAACAAAGCCAGCTTTAATTTAATAATAATATTAATAATAATAATAATAATAATAATAATAATAATAATAATAATAATAATAATAATAATAATAAGTGGAATTCAATTTGGGGCAAAGGTCTCTGAAAGATAGAGAATAACGAATTAATTTGAAGGCCCACAATTGAGTTGCATGATTGTGGGGTTATTAGATTAACACTTTAAATTCATATATTTTTACACAAATTTAAGTTCATATTAGTGTTATTTTGTTTGTTCGTAATTCTTCCATTCTCGGTTTCGTACAGTTCGGGTCCATAGAAAACCTTCTTTCTTCATTTCGTCTGCCCGTCTTGTTCTAGGTCTTCCTGCGTACCGTTTGCTGATCCTCGGATCCCAGACCGTTGTCATGAGCCCAGCGCTCATGTCTCATGCTCATTTACATCTCTCCATATTTTTTTTTCACTTCATTACATCTTGCCTCTACTGATAGGTTATTTTTCTCTGAATAAGGTGGAGTCTTGTTCGCCAAATCTCTTGCGTTCTGCGGTCTCAATCTAAATCCTTCTAGTTAAGCGCGGGATGTGATGTTAAAACGTGGACGAAACTCTGCCAAGCCAAACTAACTCCTAAATTGTTGCGTCCCTTACCTCAAATTATCTAGCCAAGCGACGTGGGGTGAAATTTGCGTGAATCTCCATTCCTGTTGAAACTGTGTATTTTTCCGGAGTTTTAGTACATTTAATTTTTAAAGTTATTCTTTGTTTTGTTTTGGCATTTTCCCCGAAGTAATGAAAACGTTTGGGTTAGAAGCACTCTTGTCGCAGTTGCAAAAATATTTCATGGAATGGTACTCTGGCAAGGTGAGCTTAGGAACTTTTTACGAACAATATGATTATCCGACCTACGAGATTAGTTTCATTGCCGTAAGCTGCTGCCACCTCAGAACCATAAAACGTTTTAGTTCGTTGACCACTTTGTTCCTGGATGAAGG
Source organism: Gryllus bimaculatus (assembly GCA_017312745.1). NCBI lineage: Eukaryota > Metazoa > Arthropoda > Insecta > Orthoptera > Gryllidae > Gryllus > Gryllus bimaculatus. The sequence continues at coordinate 1,501,565 of BOPP01000052.1, read as the reverse complement.
ACCATGTGCCTTCTTGAAATACATCAGAAGTGAGATTTAAGTAATATAAGTGTGATATTTACAGTAGATAACGTCAGTTCCGTGTGACAAATAACTTAAGTTGAGTGATACGTTTAATAGAAGTCAAACATCAGAAATTTCATCACCCTGAGAAAGAAAGTAAGATAGCGGTATAAACATTCCTGTCATAGGAATCCTGAATTACATCCCCGCCCTGCCGTAACAACATAGAGCTAGCTTAATTTATAAAGTTAAAAATGATTTCTCTTTTGCGATTTTACTTAAAATCGTTCTAAGAATTCTTAAAATTATAAAACGTTGCTCTTGTAATTTTGAATGTAACATGAGTTATGTAAATTTAGAACTATCCTAATTTTTTGTATTTCTTTAAGTATTTTTTTCTAGAGGAGTTTTTTGGAAAACATTTGTGTGGATGATGATGGAGTTTGCTGCACTAAAATTGAAAAGATTCAGAAGAAGTAAGATGATCCGCCAAATCATAACGAGATATTAAAATTCTATTCATTTCAGAACTTCGTTAATAAAATCATAATGGAAAAACATAACCATTATCGTAATACAAGGCATTATAAAAGCAGTTTCCAGAATATGATAGATACAAGACTGAAGAGAAGAATACTCAAGCAGATCGAAAATGAAGTGGTAGTCTCCATACGACAACTTTATCGGAACAACCTAAATTAACCGCGCCCATGTCAGCGATGACTATAAGTATATTCATTATGATGATGATTATTATTATGATTACTAGCTGGACTCGTGTAAATATTCCGCAATGTCATTGTTTTAAAAGTGAACAGAGCTATAGTGCGACGGATCTGTCCAAAAAAAGTTTCGTTCTGTAGATTACGGCATGAAAAACAGCTGGCATTCCTTCCGGGGCACGAAAACCGGATATCAAGAGTGGAGGACGCATTGTTTACGAATTATGAAAAGGGTGGCTTGCAGGTGCGCTAACGCTCCCTCCTATTCAATAATATGTGAACTTCTGTTTTCGGTTTCAACCTATTTGATGAAGGACTGGAGGGTGATTCCGTACCTAGCAGTGGCGCCTTTACGGGCTTTTGTGTCAGTGGTTTCTTATACATTGTTGATCTTTGCTTGGCGTATTGTATGTGGAGGGGATGATGCCGGATAAATCCACCAGAAGAGGCGTTGCAAAGCACGGGCGATGGCTGCTCCTCAGATGCGCCGGATAAAGAGTAGGCGGGGCCGCCTCGCCCTCGTTCCGTGTCTCCGCGCCGACCCTCCCACGCGGCCCCTCGGCGCCCCGGGCAGGCAGGCCTCCCTCCCCCCCCCCGGCTTTCAGAAGAAACAGTTGAAGGTACCGGTTAGCGACTGTTGTGTCACTTTGTGTTGGCCGATGTTTTATTCAGCAGAGACCGGCTGAGATTTCTCAGAGCAACAACCGTTGCCATTGCAGCGTCTCTGCCATTGGTGGATTTTCGAAATTAGCTATATAGCTAGGACGAGTGCAGTCGGCTGCTCTGATCGATAGATTCCCGTGGATTTCCCGATTAATGCCAGATTAATACCAGCAGTATCCTAACAAATGATCAACGGGTCGCGCGCGATTTTTCCTTCCTCTTCCGTGTCCTCTCCATAGGGGACCGGTTGAAAACGAAGAGCTTGTCCCGCCTGGGACGGTGTCCCGCAAGTAGGAGATACCTGGTGGAGGAAAACCCCGGTAGCGAACGGTAGATCGGCGCAGGATCTCCCCATACAGTGCGGGAAAGACCATTGCCACCTCCCGAGCATATAACAAGCACTACACTTACGTAACCACTGATCTTAGTAGTTGACGTACCCGGAATCACTGACAATCAATCAACCAATCAATCAATAAACGATGCACAGATTGCACTTCTTCCCATAGTTCGACACACAGTTTTTAACTGTTTTTGACGTAATGAAAGTTATTCGCTTTCCAATTCTATCAGTTCTGAAAAATCTCGTATTTATTTAGTTCAATCAGGTCAAAGTATATTTCCTTTTCGATTACAATAAGCACAACGCTTACAATTGGATTCGCCATTAGAACAAACTCTGGGTGTTCTGGACCAGCAGGATCGTCGGTAAACTGCTGTGCAAAATGCGTCGATAAACGATGCCAAATGCGATAAGATGCGTTTGGTCATCTTATTGTGCATATCGCTCTGGTGATTTTCTATCCGAAATGACTTGTCATATGCGTGAATATCATGTCTATTTTTTATTACATCTATGAAGCCATATTAAATACATGTGAATCCATGAGAGATTAGTACGTATTACTAGTAATTGCGCATTTTTCTTAATGACTTTTTTAACAGATTGGACTATTAATTGAAAACAAATAATTGAATTTCTAACCTCTGTCTTTTACAGCTTATGCAATTGTAATGAAAGGCATTAGTGAATGCGAGAAAGTCTCGTACGAATGTGTGAAATAACATAAACAAGATCCTGTAAACTAAATAAAACATTTTTAAAAGTTTAATTTTAAACGGCACATTTTGTAACACTTCATTTTCGAACATATCATCTTTAACAAAAATATTTGCAGTAAAAAAAACCATAAAAATTGAATGAAAAACAGGAAAAATTTATGTTTCCGTTCTTACTATTATCAGTATCTCATTGCTCAACTCACAAACACATGTACGCTAACGATGATAAGTTTTAAAACATTTAACCAGTTGAATTGGTATATTTTCCGGTGCGCGATTTTTGTCACATTTCGTACTACTGTACTGTACCGTACTGTAAGAGTAATATATGATTCATTTTTCTATGCACATGCGTAACCTTGCTTGATTGTGTTTCTTTTTGATACTTAAGGTCGCATCAACATTTAGATTAGCGGCCACTATTGAATTTAACGGTGTGATAAAACTGTGAAGATGACATGACATGACATGACATGATGTGATGATAGGGGGTGAAAGGACGAACACAATACAACCACGCTCGAGGCGGGACTCAAACCCACGATCCTTCGGTCCGAGATCGCTACGGCACTACTGCCTTAACGATCTCGGCCATCCGGAACGGCATCACCTTGTTTGTTAAAGCAGATGTCCCAGCGCGTCACGGCGTTATAATATTTAGTTAATGACATCAAGTTAGATGCCTTCGTGGAAGATCTCCCGTCAGCGGAATCAGTTGTGACGGCTCTTTGCGGTGCTGACCCACTGCGCCGTGCGGTGAAGGCGGGGCTGAAGGTAGGGCGGAGCTCAGAGAAGGAGATCCGGACAGGAGTTATTTTGGGAGGGAGATTTATAACGCTGTCTCCTCAGACAAAGCAGGCCGCGACCTCGCAGTTGCCTCCTTGAGCCCTCTGCCCGTCACCGTGACCTATGGTCCAGGGCCAGAGGTTGTCACCTTCTGTACACCGGAAAAGACTTTCATTTTTATTCATTTAGATAGATAGATTTATTATTTCTGCAAGTAGGTATAGAACCTGGTGGCAGAACACTACATTTTACATATTACAACTAAGAATAGTAATACACTGTAATTTTAAAGCATTTTAAGGCAATAATAACAATATAACAATAAAAACTAACAGCATTACCTATACACTTTATGACTGCCCTGCACGGAATTTTTAACTAATAAATACACTTCACTTCACTTCACTTCACTTCACTACACTACACTTGCACTTGACTTCTCTATTGCACTTCACTTCTCTATTGCACTACACATTTGTTCGGTCTTGCGTAAGGTGCAATATAATAATTTAAAAAAGTAATTGAATTAGAGACTTCCTTAATATTGCAGGTTTGAATATGATTCTAAGTTAAGAAAAGTAGTTGCTGATTGGCTTGTTTAGTTGGCAAAACTGAAACATTCATGGTGTCATGTTCTATATGCATACGTCACATTGAGAGCGTAGGATGCCGCGACCAGAGTCAGTATTTACTAGGCTGTCCGGGTGACGCCGCGTCCATGGCGAAGGTGCCGACGTTTCGGTCGCCATTCCGCGACCTTCCTCAGGGCGTAATGCGCGAAGGTTTTTTTTTTCGGCGTAGCCGAAGGTCAGAGTGGTGACAGCCCCGGACAGCCTAGTAAATACGTCACATTGTTTGTTGAAATGGGTTTCCAAAAGCTTCATAAGGTTAAAACCTTTAGTTAATGAATAAAAAGTTTGATACACATCACCACCTGGTGAAATCCAGTGTAATCTAATTTCTCTTAGAGGTCTTCACGGAATACCACGCAGTTCTTTTCACCAGTTAACAGAAAACGATCATGACCAAGACGAGTTTGCGGAGAAATATCTATTCAAGCAGCCAGTGTTGCACTCGTAACTGGCGGTATCATTTTAGAAGAGGTCATTACTCACTTCATTTCCGGATGCGTGTAAAACGTAAACTTTTCGTAATTTGCAACTTTTTGGGTATAAATTTCAGATAGTCCCGACACATCAAATTTTCATTACTTTTTTTTTTTTTTGAAATAGAATTTTTTAGTGACGAAATGAACACTCATGCAAAGCCGTTCAACGAGACAAAGCTTCTTACCTTCTTTCGCCTTCCTAGATTCGCCAGTTCTATTTCTGGGCCGAGATAAACGACCCCTGCCGACCGTCTCGGGGTTTCTCCCGATGCGCGTGATCAATAGAGCGACCTGCCCCACAGCGGAAACAGGGCCGCTGTCACGCGATGCGTCGCTCTGTTCCGGAGCAATCGGCAGAGATCGCTTAGGAGCAGTTCGTAATCGCTGGCGAGCGGCGTAATCACGCTAGCAGACAATTCACGACATTGATTGATGGAAAGTGGGAAATACTGATGCAGAATGTACTTTAATACTTATGTAATGCTTTGACTGGAAATAGGCGAAGTCTTGCTTAATGATATCCAACACTAACAATGCACATTCTTCAATTGATAAAGTTGTCTTTCCCTTTACTAGTTAATTAGTTTATTTATTCACATAAAAACAGTATTAGACCATCTAAAATGAAGGAGAGATGGAGAAACGAGGCAGACACCGTTTTAGCATTTGCTTTGACCTCGAGAACTCTTTGTAGACTAACTCAAGATTTACAACAACAAAAAAAGGATTTTTCTGGACACTTGAAATACGTTCATCATAAGACAATTTTTTTTTCATCAATCAACGTACCACTCACAGTTTTTCTCAAAAATATTATACATGATAGAGAATTAGTGAGTCAAAAAGGAAGAAACTGAACAAAACAAGATTTGAGAAGAAATTGGAAAAACAAATGAATTTTCTAAATTATCCAAATGTGACACCTCTGCACTAAATCGAGACCCAGCAGATAGCTAGTATATGTAGAATGACAAGCAATAACATTAAAATTGTATAGATATATCAGAAACTACATTAGAAATAAATTGTACACCGCTCGTTCATCTGCGTTTTTGTAGTAACAAATATTAAAGTAACTTGAACTTTCATTAATAAAAAGAACGAGCTTGACAAAATGTAAAAACAACCAGAATAATCAAACTTCCCTTGGGTACTTTGTTAACGTTAGTTTGGTCCTGCACAGCTGAAGATACTTGTACAAATTTCCTCACAGTTAGTTGCATTCATTTAAATATTTGAAACAATTTCACATTTCGTCACGCGAATAGAAAATATCTCATCACCTGCTACCAAAGAACGTTCTGCAATACGGAGTTCAATAGTTATGAACAATTTTATGGCTCATAGTACCGTTTAATAATCATCGGTGGAAAATTATTAGAGTAGGTGTCGTAACGACGTAATGAACAAGCAATTACAACGCTCAGACTCGCTAATAAGTTGTTTAAACGCGCGTAGCATTCGCTCTAATGGCTTTTACTTCAATAACCAACAGCATACTCGATGTATTGAACTATCTCATGGGCTAATTGCGTAAAGGGGCGCATACAGGTAGTTTTTACCTGGTGGGGTGAAATCAAGTGTCCCTGGTGACAATCCCAGTCATAAAACAGGCCCGATCGCAACAGATTGCTTTGATGTTCTTCAGGTTATTGATTCATGACTAATAATGCATTTTCAACGTGGGTGCCGGATACCATATGTTACAAATCAGGGGTACTTGTTATTTGTAAAATAAGCAAAATACAGATTATGACGATTCTATTCACGGTGTTTTCTGAACGGCTAGTGAAACGAAAATAATGTATTTAGAGACAAATGTTTAATTTCGCTTCGCAATCGCTTTGTTGCAGCCTATTGAAATAATTATAATTTATTTTTAAAATGGTTTATGTTATCAATAGCAAATGAGTAGTGTGTGAGTATATGAATTCAAAAGTTATATATTTCCTACTTCCCAAGAACAATAAACATTTACTTCTTTGAATTCGAATTCATTAATTAATTCAATTAAACGAATTCTATTTAATTTAATCTTGATCAGTTGCGTAAAGGAATACTATTTTTGGGCTGAACCACATGGACTAATATTTGTAACTTTGAAACACTGCTGTAGTTTCAGTTGAAAAAAATTGTAAGAACGCAATTTCTCTTCCTGGTGACATGTTTCTAAATTAAGTAGTCCTCGTATTCGCATCTTACTTACTCACCCCTTACTTACTATACTACATGTAAGTGTAACTGTATGTATCACGCATGCCGGGAGCTTAAAGTGTGACCCGACTGGGGGTGGTGCTCCGTTGGTGGGAGATATCTGGTTGGGGACAACCTCGCGAGCCGACATGTATGTCGGTTCCGAATCACGCCATTCAGAGGGGAAAGATCACCCCCACCTTCCGCGATAAACAACACACAAGCATGCACTTTGAGTCAGCGTTACCCAACTATACCCTTAGCCGTTTGCAGAGTAGATCCGCGAAAACGATCACAACCAAATCATAAGAGTAGACACTGGAAAAAAGTTAGCAACCAATCAACAAGAACAGGACCATCCACCAATCAGAATAGAACCGACGAGAAAGTAGGCAACAATCACACACCGAGTAGCAACCAAATCTACCAAAATGAGCGGAGAAGCCCAAACCTTCCACAACCACAACGTTCTACCGACCTCAGTCAACTTACGCAAGACAAATCTAAGACCGACAGAGTTCCCAGCCAGCACCCGCCCGAGGGCGCACAATTTCCGCGTCTCAGCATACGCCAAAGGTTATGGTTCTCCTATACGACCGCCTACGCCGCGAGCCTTGGCAAAAACTGACGCTTGTGCGTAAATCTCGAGCTTTTTCCTCCCGGCGCCAAAGAGCCCCACTGATTTTTTTTTTTTTTTTTTTTTTTTTTTTTTTTTTTTTTTTTTTTTTTCGGGGCTCGCGCAACGTGATGTAGCTCTTATTAAGAGCAGAAAACGATGTCGTGTTGGCTTCGCAGAGAACATGTCAGGTCGCTTCGGGGCTCTGTATTCACACGATGTTCCGTTTCTCCTCGGTAACTCGTTAGCCGGGCGGTTAGAGAGAATACTGCCTTGGGTGCTCTCATACCACAGTTGGGATCCTTTTGGAACTGAACATTATTTATTTTGGTATTATTTTTCTGAATGTTCCCGGTATAGTCCGTCTTCTAGATAAGTGATTTCCTGCACTTGTCAAGCAGGTACCAAACTATTTTAATATAATTTCCTGGTTTTAATTAGAGATGTATTAATTATTTTCGTTGCGTGTCCCTGCATGACCTAAGCATTGTGGTTACACCTTTAGTTATACGAGGGCCAATCAAAGTATAAGAAGTGCTAGCCAGACACATTACAGAAACAAAACGAATTACATTATAACTCGCTAGTATTTCTGAGTTTATTTTACAATCCAGAAATTTTGATGATTGACACTGCTTTTCCTATACAAGTTAATCAATGGGCGCTGTAAGTTCAGTTAAACAAAGTCTTAGGTTCGAGTCTATTGAAACGGTTTCAATGCGATTTCTCATTTTTGATTTAGTAATTCGAGATCATAAAAATCACTTTCACACACATTTGTACTGCGAAACAGCGATAACTTTTGCAGCGAGAATTTGAGCAGTTTCGATGTTTAGAAATCATTTTCCAGAAATTTTGAAGAACTCAACTCTTTAATCTGGTAGAATCTGTTTGCCTTATGATTACGCATTTTCGTTCGAATACCACAGGGCACTTCACTCACTTCAAGGATTAAACAGTTGAAGTCATCTTTGTCAACTCAGACTTATTCACAGTGACGGCTTTCGACGGCTTTGCCATCATTATCAGTCTCTCTATTTAAGGCAAACGTCCGGACACAGTTAATTTAGACAACGTGGTGTAGTGTCCACTTACATTATACAGCTTCGAAACACATGCCAATTTTCTCATGATCAACATAGAAGTAACTTTCCTGCCACTTATACTGAATCTGTCGTTATTCCTCTTCAATACGTTATTTATTTAGTTCCGCCATTTTAGGTAGTCCTCAATGAAAGTGAAAATCTAAACATGAACGCCACGAATTATAACGTTCGAGAGTAAAACTTATCGATGGCCGTTAAAGAAGAAATGAAGATTGTAAAGTTCTGGCATATCTAGAAATAAAAGAAACTGCCAAGTCACGGGCAGCGATAAAAATGTCGTGATTTACCGCTAAATCTGCTTTTTGGGGTCCTGCCTGCAGCACAGTGTGAAGAAAATAATATTTTGCATTGGTCACTCTGTTCTGAATTACTGTTGTCAACACTTCTGATGGTATTTCCTTGAAATTTTCTGAACACTCCCAAGTAGTTCTCGTCTTAACGACTGTTTTACAGGACCTGTTTTGCACACATCCGACTCAATCTGTTTACTGATATTTAAACTCAAAACAGAAAGAAGGATAAAAACTATTTTTACTATTGTTTAATTAATATTTGTTTTCTAATAAGAAGATAAAGTGCCAATAAAACTATTAAAAGAGCCGCGCCGCTGGTTGAACACACGCACTAGAGTCTACGTTATTTTTCCCATTCTCATTTCCATCATCGTGGAATATGATAATACACTGGCAGTATTATTTTCCTTTTCCTGTTGAAATAACTTTCATAAACTCATATCTCTGGAACGTTGTACAAAAGTGGAATCTGCGAACGGTGGAGTTTATTATTATACAAAATATTTGATTATTTAATTATAATAATCTACTTTTTAAATATATCATACCATAATAATTTATTTACACTCTATTTCCATTTCCATTCCTGTTTACCTCTTTCATCTGTCAGAAAAGCTTGGGGTCTGTAAAGATCCCAGACATAGTTCTTAATAGAAGAAAACAGATATGGTACAGGGGTTAAAGTGCAGGATTTAGGTTGGGTTTTTCTTACACGCATTGCGTTTTTTACATTGCAGATTTAATTAGTGATCTGATGCAGTGCGTTTGAATAAATATAAATGACAAAGTCTTTGAATTTGAATTTGAATTTCTTTTCTGAGAAATCATTGTAAATGCCTTTCCTCATGTAGAAAATTTATATTCAACGTTTAAAAAAAAATGCGAACAGGTAACTTTACATTCAACCTGTTTTCTCGCAGAATTTCCTGAAATGACTTTATATTTGTCACGAGAACCGCGGACTAATGAGGAGTAAAAATAACTCCTTCCATGAATTCATTTTTCTTCACAAACGTGTTTGGATTGACTTTTTAAGATGAAGTAGAACGGAAATTAAATGTTACGAGATTAAAAAAAAAGAAATGATTAGCGTATATTTTTGCGCACGTTAAAATGTTTATCGATTATGAAAATTGGGTCGAGAGATAAATAAAACTTAATGGAGATTATTCGTAAGAAATATCCGAACTTGCACGTTTCTTAGAGCACACGTTTATTGAATGCATTCAGTTTTGAAAAAAGTGGGATTCAATAAAGAGAGGTAGGCAATTTAATTCTAAACATCTTCAAAAATTGATAGTGTTCAGTCAATAAATCATGACGGATCGTGCTAATGCCTTAAAAGAGCAGCTCAGTAATTTCTGTAGTCCACCTGCATCGTTATTTTTCAAAGACCTGCCAGTGGTTAATCTTGCAAATGTAGCTGCTATGCATAGCCTCTCGCGCTTTGTGCGCCTTTCCGTTTTCAACGAGGCTTCCAGCGAGTGCTGAAAAGAGACAATGGAACCCAAGGGAAAGCTGCCAGTGCGTATGTGAGGCGCATTCATCTGGCTGGAATCTGAACCTTGTCCCCCCATTGGACTTCCTTTGCATGTCACGTGTAGTTTTTGGGGAGTATATTCGTGACAAAAATATAATGTATAAAAGTGTGCATTATGACAAATGGTCCTTTTTTTCTCAAAATATTTTTACGTGATAATTTTGCACTAGTTACATTCCTGCACTTTGGTGTGCTGAGAAAGATTAAAGAATAGAGGATATGATTATTTTGTGTTGCAGTGTTCTTCAATGTTCCTAAAAACACTTGACAGTAGCACGCTCTCATTACGATATTCATTCTTGAAATGCGAGATACATCTTTATTTATTGATTATCTTGGTGGAGATTCTTTTTTAACTTCAAATCTAAAACTTAACAACGTAAATATTTATTTCCAGTGACACTATGCATGTAATTAATGACGCAATTTCAATTTAACAAATGGAAAATTCGAAATGGAATGTATCTGTGAATGCATTTCTAATGTTCTGTGTTCAAGAAATTATGTTCTCAAATTTATTTATCTGTAATTTTCAATTAAACTACGCATCTGAAAATGCAATAAAAGGTAGAAATTGCTTGAAATGTTTTATAAAACAAAATATAGTCAAATATTTGTGTAAGATTACTGATGTAATTTAGTTGTCTTAATTCATGTCGTTCAGAATCGAAAAAATATGTGACTGCAAATATTTGACATTCATGTTCCGCTGACAAAAAGTATTATCACAATAGCAGTGAAATATATGAATTGGTTTATTACGGTTCGTCTACCTTATCAGTTTATATTTGCAAAGACATCTGAAATCGAATTTAAATATTCTCTGAAAATCGAAGTCTAATGCTTTTTGATAACTAATATTTTACATATGCGAAAGAAAGTTTCAAAAATCGTTAACAATCGACTACAAAATAATCGTTATGATTATAGATAAATAATTAAATGTATATTTTAATATGATTTTAGGTCCTCGGAAGAAAACAAAAATAATCGGATTGCATTTGATGCAGAATAAATTTCGCCTGGATAATAAGAGACTAAACGGAACTCCTATCTTTAGACTCGCAAATGGCGACATGTAAGTTTTTACATGTCTCGTTTGTTATTTCATAGTTTCATTACTTCTTCGATCCTTTTTTTCTATTTTTTGTGATCGAACACGTCAATTTGTTATTCGAACAAATTCAGACCGTAGCAGTATAAAGTCATACTTGCCGACCATCTTTTCTTCGCCCTCCTCCAGCTCTCAAAGCGGTTTTCCAAGTGCTGTCGAGGTGTCGTAAAAAGTTGACGGCGGTAGCGAAGACGACGACGACGATGACGGCGTCGCCGCCAGCGCCGCGCGGCGGTTTGTTCGCGAACCAGAGGCGCCTTGCCGCGCGTGCGCAAAGCGACCACACAGCAACAGGAAGAGGAAGTAGAGCGCGCCACGCGCTCCGGGAGGTGACAAAAGAACGACGAGCACTCGCGTGCCATCAGCTCCACGAGATGAGAGACGCCCCTTCGCCCGTATTGCTTGTGCTCGGTAATTCCAAGCGCGCGGGCTGACCGCTTCATGAGAGGTATGCGACACGCGTTGTTTGCGGGGCTCAAAGGATAGAAACTGAACAGATGAAGGGAAGCGGTGAGATTCAATGATCATTATGATCTGGGGTATTGTTTCTCAAATGAAGTTCACTCTCTACAGGTAGTTGCAGATGGGAATAGTGAACAGCTCGGGGAGATGTATGTTTTATTGTGAATATATATCATTGTAACATTTAGAACTATGTAAAAAAAATGATCCAAACCATTTCAGAGAACTTAAGCTGTTGGATATGTTACTGACCTAATGGAGGCTTCTATCTTTTGTTCACGTGAACTCAACTAGCAACCGTTTGGTTTGGACTGTTCTTTAAATGAAAATCTCTGCCTTTATCGCGAAATCTGCGGAACTGACTATAGACGTCACAGGAACGTTACATTACATTGTACTCACAACACCCGTCATTACAATATAAGCTAAGAAATCGGATAGGCTACTCGGGACTTCTGTAGTGAACATTTGTTGCACCTCGAAAATAATATTTGAAGCAAGTGTCAGTAAAATGATTTTAAAAATCGATGAAGTCAGCGAAAAATGCACAAAAAATGACGTAAAAAGGGGGAAAATGACTTATTAGCCGAAATCGACGAAAAATACAAAAAATACATATAAAAATAGGCAATTTCCTTTTGTCACAACATAAAATAAATTTCTATTCTAAACGGCATTGTTCTAAAGTGAAAAGGAAAAACATGATATTTCATGAAAATCCGCCCCCTATTCGTACGTGTTCGAGAGGCTGATGTTCAGAATGAACTGGCACTGAGGCGCCGAAGGAGGGCGGGGCGGGTTCCCGCCCACAAAGTCGTCGTTCGTCTGAATAACTTGGGCCGAGAGGGGGAGCAAAAAGAGTGGAAGAGCCGTCGGCGCTGGATCAAAGCGAAAGGAACAAGCGGTCTCGGGGACCTCTCTCCCACCAATTAAAATGTGTTTTAATTATCTTCATGACTTTTCTTTGAGACTATTCATTCGTTTTGAAAAAAAATTCGACTTCTCGTGAAATGGCTGAGTATGCTTTATCGGACCACCGATATTATTTTTTTTTTGTATATTTTAAGTATTTGTTTTTTTCTTTTTAATTTCAATCAATGAAGTAAAATATTCGGAATAAAATTATGTAAGGAGTCGTAAATTTTAATATAGTATTACAGCTACGACACAACACAGATGAACACAGATGAATTTTGGTAGACCAATTTTTACCGAGGGACACAACGGTATTTCTCGTTGTGAACAGCCACGTCTGTCTTCAAAATAAGAATTCGCTTCTTTGCGATTGCCCTTCAATTTTCTAGCAACCCAAGTCGATTAGAGGTGATTTCGAGGCTCTTTGAACTTCCATTTCACCATGACGCATGTCGAAACGAAGGCATCACGGAATCTGCCAAAGTAACAAGGCCGCAAACCCCCAGCGAAGCGATGAAACAAACCT
>BOPP01000052.1:1469314-1486017 GCA_017312745.1 Gryllus bimaculatus | reverse complement strand
GAGCTACTGCTCGCCCAATCCCGAACAGCTGATGTGTTCGGCGAATGTTCGCTCCCTTTGATGTGTCCCTAAGACCGACACGCGGTGGGTAGGGCGAATACCGAATGTTCCGCGTTCGGCGAATCGCAAGCAACCTGTCCACACTACTCGGGATTTGGTGAGCGTGTGCTTGGGAGTCGCCGAATGCCGCATGTGTGGAACAGCCTTAAGAAACAACCCTATTTTCAAGAAGGGTTTCATTCTTTAATGTTAAATTTTATACTTGATTTTAATTTTTATGAAAGGAATGGAAATTGTGACCTGTGAAATGCAATGATCTTTTCTTCATATATCGCCGGGAGTTTTTATGGTATTTTTCTAGAACGCGTGGAAAGACCGTGCCTTATTATAATTTTTCTACGCTATAAGGTTGACCAAACGAAATTTTCAGAATAATTTCTTGAAAAACTTTTAGCTTCTATAATAATAAATTTTGTAGAAAAACAATTTCCAGTTTTTCAGTGTACAAAAATTTGATTTTTGGATTGCTACTAACCATTCGATTAGTTACAAAAATTCCCATCCGTTGTATAAGACTAATATTGTTTTTTGACAAGTTACTGAATGGGAAAAAAGTGCGTCTTATACCCTGGTATATGTGGTACATTAAAAACTCGTGGTGCTACAGAATGGCACGGACTTTCCCTTATTAGTTTCCTTGTCTTTTCAGTCTGAGCTATCTATTCGCTTTTGCTCTGTCCTCTACTCAGCTGCCGTCTATTGACGCCTGAAACATATTTTGTTCACATTTCTTCCAGTTTTACTTGTAGATATGTGAAAACTAGTTGTAGTACAAATTACATGTTCTCAAAGTAGTATTGTAAAAAAATCCTTCATTGCTATAATGTTGAGAAATATTCAGTTGTCTTTGAAATTCTAGTTTTCATTTTCGAAATTTATTTCTTAACTCTTTTTTTTTAAATAACAAAACAAGGAACTTACATTGTTGTAAAAAACTCATCGTTAGGTCACAGTGAAATCAGTCTTAACAAACTTTTTCTTCAACGAGGCTCTTTTACACAGTAACGCAACGTGGGTATGCATTTTTTGCTTGTCAGTTCGTGGAACACAGCGCTTCTCGGAATTCCTAGAGCCGTTGTCAGCCGAGTAGCTGTTCTACGCCCTAGGAGCTCTTCCCGTCCCGCTTCCGTCGTCTCTGCCAGAGGTAGTAGACATTTTCATTAAGCTCGCGTCTGTAAAAGTCGGATGCTACTTACGAGGTATTATCCCAGCTTCTTGTTTCGCGAGATCACGGCCGTTCCTTTCCGGAATATTTTCCCCCCACGTCACGACGCATAATTCTCTTGCAATTTCCACTCTCTCGAGGGGCCTCGCTTTACAGAAGACCCGATAATACTGGTATTTCATCACCGAACGTATCTCATACATTTTGATTGATCGGAATACGATTTGGCTAAAATGGAAATGCAAATATATACATTGGTTGTTGTTTTTTTCGTCTTCTTCTTTTTCTTTTTGTGTGCGTCTTCTATCCGAAAAAAAGCGTCATCCTGTATTCTTCCTTTCCGGGGGCGTTCACTAACACTGCATTGAAAAGTTCGAGAAAACGCCGCGTGAGGCAGGTTTGTATTCCGTTGTTCCATTTCCCTGAATGTGCTCTGCATCAGGAATTGGAAGGCCCGCGATTTAACGCAACGAAGCAGTCACCGAGAATCAGAGAGAGAGAACTGCGAAATGGAGTTGCCTGCTAGGGTCAGCGTCTATTAACGGCTGTCTGCTTCATCCACGTGGTATTAAGAGATTCCAAGAAGAGCTCGAGCGCTCGATGGCGAGGTAGACCGCCGTGTATTTAGTGCGCACAGCAGAACACAGTGGGCTTCGACGAGTTGGAGGTTGGCTGTTTCTGTTGAAGTTGTTCGCCGCAATAATATTTGCCGTCCTAGCCGGACAGCGCTACGTGCGCGGTGCTGTATCTTCGCCTCTTTGTGGTCGGCGACTCGTGATGGAAGTTTGCCTGTGCGTACGCGCAGTGACGGATCAATATTGTTTTGTTTCAGAGAGGATTAGATCATTATTCTGAGAAACGGGTCGCTATCCTACGGCGTGTTTACCTTTGCGAGAGGTGCCGGATAAAAAGTACCTCTAACGCTCACTTTATTGCTCGGGCAGAAACATTGCAGCTTTCTCTGTTTGAATCTGGATCACGTGTAAGCTTGTGCTTTTCGTATCTCTCACAAACAGATTGAATTCTGTTTCGTTTTTAAGGGAATGTATTTTATCCTATCCCGTTTACTAATACCCTTTACACATGTTGTTTCATAATATAGTCATTATGATCATGAGGTTCTCGGGGTGACTCTTCGTAGTGTATGTTCACCAGTAGCAGTTGCGTAACTTGTTACTAATGAACAGCCGTACAGAAACCAAATCCGATGCAACCGATGCATGTCATTGATGTTTTTTTAAGATTACTACACTAATTACAGTTCCATGTACGATGGCCTTGGAGAGTGTATAGTTCTTTACAGTTTCAATTCATTAGCCTAGTTAGTGACAGGAAACGCGAAATATTGCTCTATGAATTTTCGTGCCAGCGAAAGACAAGGGTTTGCAGAATAACGTTTTGAATGTGTATTGGTGGCGGGGTCTCGCACGATCGTTTATAAAATAGCCAATAGCAACGCGCCGCACATTATTAGGATTTACGCTTGCGGGTAATGAGCGGAAAGTTATGAAATTTGTATTGCATTTCTCTTGGCACTGGAGGTAGTAGAATGGACATGAATTGATAGATGTGTGATAGGAATACATAGATTGGTACATTGGTGCAATGGTGCATTGGCCAGCAAGGAGCTTGACTGAAATAATTTATACTCTATTTTACAATTCCGACCGGTGTTTCTCGTGCGGAATTACCGTGCTTTAGAGACAATGTAGTCGTAGGTTTCCTTTAAAATATCCTTGAAATCCAACCTTCGGTGGCCCATCCACAGCAGCGCAGACGCGCGCCCGCGCCACCGCCGCTAGCAGAACGTAGTTCTAAATGGCAATTCAGCCTTCACACTAGACCATACGGACGCGCCACTAAGTGGATTTTACCCGGTGGCTGTCTTTCGGCCGCTGGAGCCCACGGTGGTGTGGCTCACGAATGCTTCTTCTCTTGCGGTCAGTGGCATTGGGTAGTGGCTGCGTGTGAAGGCCGCCTTAAAGTCGACCGTTGCGGTACATGTTCAAGCGCGAAGGGGTGTGTGGAGGGAGTTAGGATATGCAGGTTTAGAGCGCATCCCACACGCGTCTGCCCGCTCACACGCGGCCTTGCCGGGCAATGGGCGGGAAGGCGGACGTGGAGCAGAAGTGGGCGATAACAAGTAGGGCGAGGGAAGGATGGCGAACTGTTTGGGTGGCTATCAGGTGTCGGGGTGAAGGACAAACAGCTTGTAGTCCGGGTAGGATAGCAAATGGGTGGTAGTGCAGGGTAATTGGCAAGGGGGGACGGTTAGATGGCGTGTGGGTTGAATGGCAACCGGACAATGCTTGGAGGGGGGAGCGAGCGGTAGGTGGAATGGCTTGGCTGACGAGCGAAGGACAGATGACGAGCTGCAAGCGGTGCGTCTTGAATGTTAATGGCAAGTGGTTGGACACAAGAGTCTGGTTACTAGGAGGAGCGATTCCACTAGAATTAATAGATTAATAGCGTATATACCCTGTTCCTGTGTAGACGATAGTCAACTATAAGACCCGTGTCAAACGAACGTTGCGCTGACGCGCATTAAGTAACGCGAGTCGTCAGTTAACGCGTATCTTCCGCGGATCGGCCAAAGTGCTCGGTGCCGATTGGCATAAGCTACTGTGCTACGACGCGAGTTACTTATCGCGAGTTAACACAAGGTTCGTGTGCAGGGATCCTATATTAAAGAATGTTACCTGAAAGAAATGTATGTCGTTTTTATTCTCTTGCTAATGTTTATAGTTGAATCCAGTACTAATACATTTCACTTTTCTTTGAATAATCCCTTTTGTTTCTCTTTACTGCATTTACCCATTACTTTCCTCTTTGCACTGCATTTTAATACATCGTTGTTGACTTATCTCGCACCCTCCTGTAGGGTAATAATTGCAAAATTAACCCGCTTTAAAGCCGTGAATGGTAGACTACACAGTAAGGATATTCACATTTGTGTAAAAGCATATGGTTTTAACTACGTATGTTTTTACTGTTTGGAAATGCTATTGTAACAAGTTATATTTCGACCGCACGCTTGGTGGAGTTTGAATGATATAGAACTGCGTTTAACTTTTCTAAAATGTGAGAGATTAGGGAATTTTCTGAGTCGAGTGGTTTAAAATGAAATACTGTAGAGGATGTTGTTTACGGAGAAGAATAGTCGGTGAGAGCCAACAAATGTCAGGTGGTGAATTATGGCCAATAGACAGATGAATGACAATAGACTGCTTAGCAAATGATGCTGTGTGTTTGTGAGCTAATGATCGATGGACTTTCATGACCAGTAAAGATGGCTGGCGGCTTTTGTCGCCAATGCTGCCTGTGTTTGAAGCGGAGACGCAACAAGGACAAGCTGTGGTTGGTCTATTCGCGCAGTGATTTAAAATACAGAAAAACATTCAAATAATAAGCAAACAGATTAGAATAAAACAGTTTCCAAAACCGTTTATTTACTGCGTAAACCAGGGATTCCCAACCTTTTTCTTTTATCGACCCCTTTTAAACGAATTGTTTGCTTCATCGCTCCCCCTTACATTTCTCTATAAAACACAGCATCCCTAATCATGACTCAAGGAATTGCACATAAACGCCTTTAAGATAACAATTTAGTGCACAAATATTCTCATAAATATCTCGATTTTCCAATAGTCGAAAAAGTTTCCGCTTTAAAGTAGCTGAGTTGCTACTCTTCACTGAAATGCAAGGCTTTCAATATGTTCAATAATTTTTAAGAGCGTATTACAGAGAGTCCTTTACTGCCTTTTACATAAAGTACTTTTTTTTGTTATTTAAGGTCGCATCAACTTCTAGGTCATTAGCGACCACTGTTGCTTGTAACGGTATGGTAACTGTGAGGATGACACGATATGATGATGATGATAGGGGGTGAAAGGACGAACACAATACAACCATTCCCGAGGTGGGGCTCGAACCCGCGAGCCTTCGGTCCGAGATCGCTAACGCTGTAGCGATCTCGGTCTGATCTCGGCCATCAGATCGGCTATAAAGTACTTTCTTACGTTATATAGTATCGTTAATGTAGAGTTTAAAGTTTCTAAGAATCTTCATTCCCAAGGATGAACGACAAATACGAAAGAAAAGTGAATTTATTAATTTATATTCGGTTTGTTACTTTATATTATGTATTTATATTACGTATGACAAGGAAGAGGAAGGAATATTGTTTCTGGGCTTTTGTAATTTTTGTTTTCCAATTACAACTACAGTACGTAGTACAATGAAGAGGAAGGAAAATTGTCTTTGGACTTAATGTAATTTCTGTTTGTTTGTTTTTTTTCTTTTTTTACATTTCCAGCACATAAACTATTATTTATGCGTGTTGTGCGTGTGTGTGTGGCAGGTGCTGCTGCGGGCACGCGCGGCAGGCGCACGGCAAGAGCGCGGAGGTGGGGGCGCCAGAGGAGGTGTGGAAGCCGTCGCGCCACACCGCGCCGGGTCCCACCGACGCCTTCGGCACCCTCGAGTTCCAGGGCGGCCCGCACGCCGGCAAGGCGCAGGTCAGCCACTCTTCCACGCCTTTTCCTATGATGTACCCGGGAGGAAACGACGGGACCTCGAAAATAAGGGAGAGCGTAGGCTTCCGCGGCCGGAGTCAGTATTTAATTGGCTGTCCCGGTGACGCCGCGTCCATGGCGAAGGTGCCGACGTTTCGATCGCCATTCTGCGACCTTCTTCGCATGACGCCCTGAGGAAGGTCGCAGAATGGCGACCGAAACGTCGGCACCTCTGCCATGGACGCGGCGTCACCCGGACAGCGTCACCCGGTCCTTCCTCAGGGCGTAATGAGAGTTTAGGTCGCAGGATGGCGATCGAAACGTCGGCACCTTTGCCATGGACGTGGCGTCTCCCGAACAACCAATTAAATACCTCGAAAATAACCTATTGAGACAATATTTTGTCTAATAAACTACGTTGACATTTCGAATGGCTGCGCTACTATAAGCACCCAAAAGTCGGGTTGAAACATACTTTTTATGCAACAACGAACACAAATTTTAAAAATGCACAAATTTACACAAGTCGATTGTTTTATTTATTTCTGTGTTATTCTTTTCTTTGTGAACAAATGTATTAATTTTTTTTGTAAATAACAAACCATTAATATGTTTATTTTTCTAGAGTATTTGTTCAAACCAACTTCTGAGTGCTTATTTCGACTCAACCATTCGAAATATCGATGGAGTTCATTAGGAAAAGTAAGCATAAATTGTCTTAAAATTGTCCGCGCTGAAGATCCTATTTTCGAAGTTTCGCTGTTTCCTCGAGACATCCTATATGTATTGCCTGTTCAATTATTACAACTTTTATTTGATAATTGTCTGGGAATTTTCGTGATAAAATTTGTTGACTGTCTTGTTTTCTTCCTTCAAAATGTTAAAAGTGTTGTGCAATAAAAATTTAATATGAAAGGTTTTAGTTGTGGCCTTTGAGATCTTGCAAGTTGGCCCCTCCTTGATGTAGAGCTAAGTTTTTCATACTTTTTTACCTCAAATAATGAGAGTAATTGGAATAAAAAAACGTGAACGTAAAAAAGATTACATTTTTCCATTTACGTTGTTTAAATGTTTAAACTGAAGTTAAATTGAGTTGTGTTCTCATAGAACATAGCACTTTTAGTGGAATAGAAATGCGTAAGTTTTTAGGCAGTGCTCAGGTCGTCTAGGAGTTTCACAATCTGTACCAAACATTGCGCACTTAGATATTTCCACGTTGCGTGTCTGTTTACCTTTACAATATCACGGTAGCTGTAGAACTCATAAAATTGCTTGGATAAACTGTCTCCGTGTTGTCGAGACTGAAATTTTTGATCATTGTTTAGATAGTTTTTGAGTGCGGTATTAAGTATTGTGAATTGTATGAGAAAATTGTTCGATCTTCGCTGCATGTTTTCAAGTAAACATGAGTGAATTTACTGTTCAGTTTTCTTACTGTTCAGTTCTGAAAAGAAAAATTCCTTAAACAAATAACGGTCCATAAATATTAAATTTCCGAATCTTGGATACAATTTTTCTTTCAGTGCAAAAAAAAAAAATACTTCACCAAACTGTTGCTCAATAGTTTGTTTCTTCACCGCATTGATAATTTGGTATTTAATAAATTATTAGGAGTCGTATGGACGCTTTTAATGCGAAGTATGACGATGTCTTTACGTGAAATATCAAACGCGTAAAACCAAGATACCAAAACAATAACGCGTGATGTCGATTGTCGCCAGCGTTCACCCTTTAGCCTGGTGGCTCTCCTAGGCGGAGAAACTCGGAACTAACACACGAGACGCAGTGCACATAGTTCTAATCAAAATCGATAGGGTACGGAGGCGTCCAGGAGAGAACAGATGTGACCACTCCAGCAATTGATGGGTTAATTACGATTAACGGAGCTGGTTCGTACTAATAAACGAAAGGACTATTGAAACCTCTGAATGTGTTCTTTGAACCATTACTTTCAACCGTAATATTGTTTTGGTAATGTGTAGAAGAGAAAAAGATATACTAAATAATATACTAGTTTCTTGCAATACGTAATGTGACTTGACCCGTATACTTGACCCGTTGGAATTGCTTGTGTATTGTGTGGGTCTTACAAGTAATTATTTAATTACCTACACTTGAGAACCAGGAAACATACGAATGATGTGTTATGTCGACATTTTACGTGTTAACATTGTAAGTGAAAGGCTAATGTAAATGTAATAAAAATATATCGTATATCAAAAATTACAATAATAGGTAATAGAACTTTATCATAGATAACTGTGAATGTACCGGTATTTCTAATGAATCCACCAATCTTATCAAGTATTTTTGATAGACCCGAAGGCTAAACTTACATTGTAGTAATTGAACACCATGCAATGCAAAGATTGTGTTAGGTGAAACATAAAATAGATATGTACAAAATAATAACAAAATGAAAAATTATACATCATTGCAACTACAGGAATTTCTTAAATTAACAGAAAATTCATATTGTGAGTAGATATTTAGAAAGGATACAATTTGACCTTTCATTTCTATTTTTCTCTCTTTTATTATTGATACGTTTAAAAATATAATTTTTAATAAGGTTATTGACAAAATCCCTTATTTAAATGAGGGGAAATCAAGTTGGAAAGATGTTGCTTTCCGTTATCACGTTAGTTATTTGATTTTGGTTGATGCCTAAGGACTGACTGCATTGCGTGTACCATAGGCGATATTCAAACTCGTTTATGCAAAACAATTCTCTTGTTTTCCAGTTTTCAATTGTAGTTGGAAGCTATATCAATGCATGATAAATAAAACCAAATGAATGCGCGTATTTCATTGGGGAGTTGATGTACACACAATGGAGTTTTACCAATGATTTGTTACGGATAATTAAAACATCCTTTTATTTGGCTGGGCTAATTTTTGTACTTTTCTGATACTTTTCTAATTAAGTGTTAATTTAATGTTACATCTTTATCGTTACGTTATTTTGTTCGCTCGTTTTCTCGAAATTTAATTAAATATAAAAGAATCAGCCCGTTTTCTACGCCGTTTTGCATGGACTGTGAAAGTGGACAGTTCTTCGAAAAATGTTTCTATACATTACGAGACACCTGATGAACTGAATATAATGGTTTTCATAAGCGACTTTAAAATATTTAATGAAAACTGATTCAAAATTAATTCATAATGAAACTAAATTTACTGTGTGTCTCTACCAACCAAATACTATGGGCAAATATCAAACAACAATCCAGGCAAAATAGTCTTCCAGGTAATTTTTGAGAGCGAAATCTGTAAAGATGTCCATTGAATGTAATATTTAAAAAAAAAATTTATTGATAGTTGCTTTAACATCATTGTTATTAGCGACTATTATAGCTAGATACATTGCTAAATTACAGAAACGACATTATTCAAGTTTAATTTTACTCTTGGGTACAGAGCTAAATGACTGCAAATATAATTACATACAATAGTAAATCAATGCTATAGTACAACTGGATAGAAAATAAATTGAATACAGAATTATACAAGGTGGAATTCATAACTACAAGTGACAATGGTGTCAAATGTAAAAAAAGGTGGCTTCACAAAAGTTGATTATGCTATATTGATCTTCGGTAGAATGTGGTATTGCCTCATAATTAAATCCAAATAACTACCTTGGACCAACTTTAAAAATGTGATCTCGATTTAGTTGGACTTCGCTCAGTTCACACGCGATGGAGATGATTTTTGTATTAAATGAAGGTGGCTTAACTTGGAGTGTCCAGATCGTATTCTCGAGAGGCCTGCTTGGTCCCTGTGGCGCATTTTTTTACTGGTTATTAGCAAGTTCAATGTTTTCATAGTTCTGTGTAATAAGCTGGTGCTGTAACCAGTCAATGTTCCATTTATTTTGTATTTCCAAAATATCTTCTGTAGTGCATGATATGTTGTATGCATTGGTAGTCGTTTTGAAGTCAATTGAAGAGATTGCTTTACTAACGTCTTTACTTGCTAACAGAGATTCTATGTTTTTAGGGATCCATACTAAGGCTAAATTTATCCCTGTTTTGTAGATCTGGGCATAAGCTTCCCTAATCACAGTATTAATTTCAGTTTTTGTTATGTAACTACATCCGTTCCTTGATGGTATATAGCCTGGAAGCATGACCACATTAGGGCAGTGAAGTTGGAGGGTAAATTTAAGGCTTTACATTAAGGCATAGAACTTTGCAGTGTTGTAGCTGAGAAACTCTTTAAGAACGTACTTAGTAATTTCATCGGGCATGCAGGCTATTGCTTCTGTTCGTTCATCACTTGTTTTGCTGTTCAGTGTGACTATACTGTAGATGAAGTAGTTCGTATCTACAAAGTCATAGAATTTTCCGAGCCATTCATCGGCTGATCGAGTTCGATTCTGATACTTAGTTAATGTTAAGTCATTTTGAGGTTTGAAATAATCAATGGTTGAACTGAAAAAGATGTATGTTTATCAATGTGGTTGAATTAGATATTGACTTCTCTAAGTATTTTTTTAATCTTGCATAGAATGATTTGTGGATAAGATGATATTTATATACAAAATGTGATTAACTTAAATACATCGTTAAATGTAATTGGATTCGTGGATGAGGCCGATTTGGCTGCGTACCTAATACTCAGCAGTTGTCTAAAATTTTAGAGATGGTTCTTCAGCCCCTATTAGTATGCTTCCAATAGAACTTCTATAGAAACATACCGAATAGATTCTAAGCCCTTGATTGTGAATAGTTTCCAGTTTCTTCAGAAGAATTTTTTTAGAAGAATTGTAGATTACCGACGCGTAGTCAATATTCCTTCTATCGCATTGTATGTAAATAGTTGGAGCCTTCTGTCAGACTCCCAATTGTTATGCGATGTACATTTGAGGATATTTAATCTGTTCTTGCAGTCATCGATAAGTCTTTGGATGTGATTCTTACATGTCATTATGTCATTATGTTGTCGAAGATTGGGCAAGTATCTTGGTACTTTGGACAAGCCATAATGATTGTTGTCCTAAGTGAAGATGAGGTGTAGCAGTATGAACAAGCTTGGAGAATAAAATGTGGTATGTAATTCTTCTTGTTATTACGTCGCCGGTACTGATCTTATTCATTAATTGGGGTCAAGATTTTCCTGAGAATTTACCGTTTGATAGTTTCCAGTTCCTCAAACAACATTTTCTTATTAAGAGGTAGACATTCCGCTGCATACAATGCCCCTGGTCTTTTCACTGTTGAATAATGCCAAAGTTTTGCATTGAACGAAATTTATTTCTATTTATACACGTCTTTAGTGAAGTTGGCAGCTGATTTCAATATGTTAATTTTAGATTTAATGGCTTCTTTCTCCGAGATATTTTCCTCAATAATTTCTCCAAGATATGATATTTTTTTTAGTTTTGGATATCATACCATATTTTGTTTTCGTTGTTGCTGGGGAAGTCTTAATATTTGTCACAAATTTAGTTTTGTCAAAAGAAATTTGTAGGATGACTTTCATGGCATGTTCACTCAAAAGCTGTTTCTACAGAGTCTTGCTAAATCACCTACGGAAATCAGGCACTGTTAGATCGTCCCTTTTACAGCCAAGTCATTAATATGTTCTTCCAGTGTCTTTCTCCATTCTCTTATAACTTTTTCCAAGACCATCCCCTTGGCGAACTTCTGTTTAAATCTCAAACTTTTAGATAGTACACCTCTAAATTTCACTTTGGCATGAGTATTAGTTTACATTTGCCTAATATGTAGGTTTATTATTATTATTATTATTATTATTATTATTCATTATTATTATTATTCATTATTATTATTATTATTCGACTTATAAAAGACGAGGAGTGAAGGCTATTGGGAGGTGTTAAAGTCATAAGTTGCTGCGGTTTTACAAATCTGTCGATTTCAATCGTCATAACATGGAATCTATTTGAGAATTACTATGATTAAAATACCTAAAGCGAGATTGCATTGCTTCAGACTCGCTACTAGTCAGGAATTCTCAAATCCATTTTTATTGCAACATGCGTACTGTTCTGAAGGAAATGTTAAATGCAAATAAGTTGGGAGAAACGATGCGAAAACTGAATTAAACTCTGCTAATGTTTTGTATTGTTTTTGGTTTTAAAATACTGCTAATAAAGTTATCACGTGGTATGTTTGTATATGTGAAGTATCTAAAAATTTGGCATGAATGAAAGATGACATTTATCTCACTGTCGTAAATTTGAAAGTAAATTTCCATGTAATTGTCTTTAAGTATAGATGAATAGTATTTGTCAATAGATTTTTAAATTACAGTTGTAACCATTACATGAGTTAGGTAGGCATTTGGCGTTCAAAGTTACCTTTTAGGCTCTATTTTTTTCTTAATCTTCTTCATAAAGTTCAACAACTTAGTCGTGATCTTTTTGCGTTTGGGTTACAAATTCTTAAAATACATTGAGAACAACATATCTGAAAGGTAAGGACGTTAGTGTCCTTCATTCTGCCGCATTATGCATCATGCCACGTCCTAGTGGGAATACCGGTGAGCTGTATTGATCGTTGTGTGGTAAGGGCGACGGAGGCACTACCTGGAGCATATGAGGAGGATTATGGTGGCCCAATGTCGGAGGGCCCTCTCCAGTAAGCCTGTAATTTAAAGCCGTGCACACAAATAATTTCAAGATTCACAGAGAACAAGTTTGACCCGACCCAGTGAAAGTCAGAAAGCTGAGCGTATCCTTTAATAGAAGAAGATCACCAATTAGTAATAAATATTCAGGTATCATTTAATTCAGAATAAGTCACCATGATTCAAGATAGCTAGATACGTAAATAAACAAAATACATGAATTATGGTAACTATAGAAAAACTAATTGTGCTACAACAGCTCAACCTTTCCTGCATTATTTCGAATTTGAGAATTTCTGAAAGTTCAGACACTAAAATGAGACCTGCGCCATTCTTTTGAGAATCCCTTGTTCTATCCGTGAAAAAATTAAAGACAAAATTTGAAACAGTTTTTGAAAACACGTTATTTATATAAATATCAATAAATTGAGGCAGATATTAAGCGAAAATTACCGGTTTTGGTTTTCAAAATATTGTGCATGACAAGAAAAAGTCAAGTTAGAGGTCTGATTTTTTTGTAACGGATTTTAAGACAAAACTCTTTACCTTCAGTTGTGTAGTTCCGTAAAGTCAACTTTTTTTCAATTTTCAAAAATACAGACAGTTCGCAAATAAGACAAGTACCATATTTTTTTATCGTCGCTTGATACAAACGAGGAGACATTTTTTACAAAATAGAGCTGTTTTAGAGAAAATATTGTGTAAACTTTTTAGATGTTTATATTTCTCGTAAAATTACATAAAACTTATTGTATTTTTGGAAAATTATACATCTTATTTCAAGATGTCTCTGAGAAACGGATTTCATTAAAGAAAAAAGTCTATCTTTAACATTACAGGTGTAGAAAAAAATGTTGCTAATTTGTGATTGGTCTTCTGTCGAATTCCGACATAAACTTGTACTTAAAAGCTTAGTGCTAGTGAATTCTAAAGTTTACGGATTTACATGCTCGGTTACGTCAAGGCCTTGGCAATATCTCGCGTAATAACTCATTTCTAGGTTTTGCGGCAACGACACGCTTACAGCCTTACCTAGCGTTAAACGCCACCGTGCTCGGATACAAGACTTCGCTGAGGCTAAAGCATTCGCACCGCCATAGGCGAATATCGAGCCTCCACACGGAGATTCCATTCGACGTGAACCCTGTGGTCTTGGCTTATGAAGTAGAACTGGGCCGCCCCTGCCGCAACTGCGAACTGTTTCGTGATCTCTGCGACTGGGGGGACGGTTCGCCTCGCCGCGTACCTGCCGTTTCCTGCGACTTTCGGTGTGACAAACCCTAGAAATGTCTTACGCCTCCTAGAACCTGCCTATAGTGATGTACAAGCTCTACCGGCTGCTTAAAGCGTTGACTAAATGTGACGATACAGTCATCTCGTGGATCCTTTCTTCCAAATGTTCGCAAATCAAAAGCGTAATGATGGACATTTCCAAAACAATTTCGCCTCAACACACACACACACACACACACACACTTCTGTTTCGTTGCGGGGTTTTAAGTGTTGTTTTTGGAGACATAATTATTCCCACCTGCTTTATGGCCTCCCCGTTCTCCTGATATGACGCCGGTTTTTTTTTTCAGTGAAGAATTCCTGGAAGAAACGTGTATGTGACTATTTCCTACGAGGAAGTGGAATTACGCCACAGTGTGTAGGAACAATTCTATTTCACAATGCCTTCCCTTCTCGAATAAATCTGGCTTTGTTTACGGTATATCAGGAATGAATCAGAGAAGTTAGAGAGCAGTTTTATAATCTGTTGCGTGAATACAATTAAAATTTCCGGCGTGAGCCACCTAGACTTTCTTACGCTTCACCTGACCGACTGCCGTGTCCCCATTCGCGGAGGCCTAGCTCGCCTGGCATAATCCCCGCACGATCGACACGCATTGGCAGACAAAAAGTCTCCAGTAACTACGCCTGTCAGAGCACTGTTTCTTGCACAATTACAAATTCGTAATTCGTATTTAGTGTCGTCTGAATAGACTTTCAAAGATTGTTCGGGTGCACAAAATTAAATTAAAAAAGGCAATGCAAGGTATTTGGATAAACAGATACACTACGCCATTAATGCTTTTAAATTCGGTTTGAAATAACAACGTATCAGAAACGTAGGAAAAACTGTTTCAATGCATATGTGCGCTTCCAACAGGCATTTGCATGAGCCATTGAAAATGAACAATATGCAATGGGCTGACGTTAAGGTAACAAAATATCTGGCTCTCTCGATTCAATGAAACCTCAAATGGAATATCAATATAATTGAATTTAACCCTAAATTAAGTTCATTAAGTTACTCATTCAAAATTCTTTCAAATTCTATCAGCTTTCATGCAGTTTGTTGCGCGTATTTTGCAAACGTACATTTCCGCTTGCTATATAGCTCCATATTCTGGAAGCACATTCAATAGTACCCAGACTTTTAGATTTCAGAAAAAATGTACGTTTAATAAGTACATGTCACCCATGTAATTTCTGCAAAACTTTCTTCGTTGAGGTTCGGGTGGATTCGTGCAAAATACTGACCTATTTATTTACAAATCTGTAGTTTTTGTCAAAACTGACGTACTTTAAGGTGGGGATATATTTTCACACAATACATATATTTATAATTACAACACACAACGTGGGGAAACATATTCATCAGGTTTCAATATCAACAGCTCATCATAAGAAATCCACATGCACCTAACTTTACAACTCATTGCCAGATGACACTAAAAAATTGAAATCGATATACAAGTTTTAAGAACCACGTAATATATTTTCTGCTGCGTAAATGTTTCATACAATCATAGTCTATACTGACAATCAAAAATAAAAAATATTTAATTTAACAATGATATTTGAAGAATTAATTCAAATTTGTATTGTAAATTTTTAAAGTGACTTAATATGCCTGTAACAAGTAATGTATTTCACCTTCTTGGTCAATGACCCGCCCCCCCCCATCTCTAGTAGATGTTCCTCCGGTTTCCCTTATCCATTTAACAAATGCTAATCTTGTCTCTTCTCTTTCTTCTAGGCGTAAATGTAGCTTTATTTCCAAACGTTTTTGGAGCTTTCCTTTTGCTATTTGTATTGTAGAGAAGTGGTGGATTGGCAAAACTAACAAATAAAACCCTTAGTTAATTTACTCAAGTAAAAATGTTTTCTGTACTTCATATGAACTATTTAAAACAATTTCTATAGTCCAAACTCGGGACTGAACATTTCAAGTTTTCAAATGTTCCTAGCATCACTTTCTTAGAACTTTTTAAATCATTCAACACTTCATAGGGGTTCTGAAACACAATATAATGTGCGAAGATCACACTTCTCCACTGTTCTTTGACATCAAATCGAATACAAATTAATAGTATTGAACGTTTATTACATAACTGGACACTCGATTCTCTTAATCAGGAAATCAGTTTAATCTAATATTTCCCTGTTTTCCTCAAACACATTCATTTCAACTACGCCAACGTTGTTGGGAGTTGTAGATGTTGTTCTCAGTGTGTCGCTAACAAAAAGTTAAATTGAATCCTGGGAATTGGTAACATGGTGTGTCGAGTAATAAATTCCCATCGTGTGTCTGAAAACCCGTGAATTGCAGAAAGTTTATTTGCGTGGGCGCTGTTGCAGTACGTGCGTCTGTCGTACGACACGCGGCCCGAGCTCATCATGCAGCTGTTCACGCGCGAGTGGACACTGGAGCTGCCGAAGCTGCTCATCACGGTGCAGGGCGGCAAGGCCAACTTCGAGCTGCAGCCCAAGCTGAAGAAGGTGCTCCGCAAGGGCCTGCTCAAGGCCGCGCGCACCACGGGCGCCTGGATCTTCACCGGCGGCACCAACACAGGTGCGCTTTTCTTTCCTTCCTTCCTTCCTAGGCGAACGGGCAGCAAGAAAGGCGAACGGGCAGCAAGAAAGGCGAACGAGCAAGAAGACGAACGCAGGCAAGAAAGAAGGGCGAGCGAACGGCAGCAAGAAGGCGGCGAAACGCAAGCAAGAAAGCGCGCGAACGGCAGGCAAAAGGCGAACGGCAGGCCAAGAAAGGCGAGACGGAAGCAAGATGAAGTACACGAGCATGAGCTATGTATTTCCGCTCGCCACTGCATAATCGGCAGGCAAGACAAGGGCGAACGGCAGCCAAGAAAGGGCGGAACGGCAGCAAAAGAAAGCGAAACGGCAGGCAAGGAAGAGGCGAAAACGGAGAAAGCAAGGGAAAGGCGAACGGGAAGGCAAGGGAAAAGGCGAACGAAGGGGCAAGAAAGGCCGAACGGGGAAGCAAGAAAGGGCGAAAAAACGGGGAAGCAAGAAAAGGGCGAAAAACGGGGAGCAAAAAGGAAATTCTCCTTCCCCTCCCCTTTGTTTTTGGAACATAG
>BOPP01000052.1:1401984-1456676 GCA_017312745.1 Gryllus bimaculatus | reverse complement strand
CCTTCCGTTTCTCTCTCTCTCCCTTCCGTTTTTCTTCTCTCTCTCTCTCTTCCGTTCTTTTTCTCTCTCTCTTCGTTCTTCCGTTCTCTTCTCGTCTTCTCTCTCTCTCTTCCGTTCTTTCTCTCTCTCTCTCTCTCCGGTTTCTCCTGTCTTACCTCTCTGCCTTCTCTCTTCGGTTTATTCTCTCTCTCTTCGTCATTCCTCTCTCTTCCTCTACTCTACTTCTCTTCTTCCGGTTCTCTCTCTCTTCTCTTCTCTTTCCGGTCTCTCTCTCATCTCTCCTTCTCTTCCGTTCTCTCTCTCTCTCTCTCTCCGTTCTCTTCTCTCTCTCTCTCTCTCTTCCGTCTCTCTCTCTCTCTCTCTCTCTCTCTTCCGTGCTCTCTCTCTTTCTTCTCTTTCACCGAGCCCGGATTAAGCACGGACGAGCCACTCCCCGGGCCCCCGCAGTTACAGCGCCTTCACAAATTCCGTGGGAACGCATATAAATCCAGAAATAAAACACCGCGACGTCAAAAGATAACAGGCGCTCGAACATGCAAACAATAATCGGTACTGTTACGAAGAAAAATAAGGTCATAGTTTCTTGATGGGAAGTGTTGATGTATTCATTTGGTCTCTTCCGGGTTCGAGTGAAACATGTAATACAACTTGGAAATATAGTCTAAGACTACAGGTCGGCGTTTTACAGGTGAATTCGAAAAACTATCTTGACCAATTGATTTTCACGTGTTATAAGACATTTGAAGTGGAGATGTATCAGTTAATTATTATTCCTAATTATTGTCTCAATTACAGTCGGACCTCCATGTATCGAATCTGAGGGTTCCTTCGATAAAATTCAACAAATAGAAACTTCGATGAATATAAATTTGCCGATCTCCTTCTACGGTTTTAAGATTTTTGAAATTTT
Organism: Gryllus bimaculatus; assembly: GCA_017312745.1. NCBI lineage: Eukaryota > Metazoa > Arthropoda > Insecta > Orthoptera > Gryllidae > Gryllus > Gryllus bimaculatus. Next base: position 1,455,766 of record BOPP01000052.1, on the reverse strand, counting down.
CTTCGCTGTTTTCCATTATAGTCGAAACTGTACTAGCTGGTATTCCATACTTCTGCGCCACTAGATTTTTTTACATACCACTGTCCACATCTTTAATCAAGTTCGCTTTTTCTGCAACATTAAGAGATTTTCGATACATTTTGAACTCGCTTCTTAAGCTTCTTAACAGCAAACTGAACATACGGTAAACAGACGAAATAACATCGTAGGGCTGGACCATGGTCTCCTTGATATGGAGGAGGCCATGGCTGGACCATTAGTCATAGGGGTACGCGATTGACCTTCGTATCTCTTTAGCGCACGTTGTCCCATGATTAGCAAGTTCCCTAGGAGAGGGAAAGGAGTGAATTATATTCATGAGAATGCTGGGGACTCTACTGTGAAAACGCGTTGTTGTTTTACGTACATTCAATTCTATAAACATCTAGAAGGAAGTTATAACTTCTGCGGTAGTAATTCTCTCCTTTCAAATTAAACAATACCATTTTTTAGAAACATAATTTATAGTACGTACTGTGTGTTTTTATTTTGTAGAAAAAACAGTAAAGTCAGAAAATTAGAACAATTTATAGAAATAATTTGTGATATGTATAGAGATGTTTTTAAATGGAATATTCAAGGGATCAAAAAATAATTCGATTTATATATAATTTCTATATATAGAGGTTCAATATATGAAGGTCTGACAATATTTTAAATGAGGATTGGATTCCAATGGAATAATATACAATCAAATATGTCAATACTTTTGCTTTATTGACAATTTAATTTGGAATATTGTTGGCTACAAGAAACAACATTTGCTCATGTATCTGACTAATCTTTCTAGTGAGGAAGACAATAGTGACTCTGATTGGGTGTCTCTAGCTGAAATAAAGTAAAAAACATACATAAATAATTGGAGCATCCAGGAAAACCGAAACTACAGTTTTATGATGAATATTAGGAAAATAAGAAAGAGCTACTGATATTGCATTTATAACATTATGTAAACATTACATAATGAAATGTTTTTCATTATGTAAACATTAACTGAAAATAAAAACATTATGTGGAATGTCACTTCCTCCTGTTGAAGTAACTGATTTCGTACTTTCATTTCCCTCTGAAATGGATAAATGCTAATCTTACATTTTTAGTTATTCACAACTTCATTATAATTTCTTAGGGCATTTAGACATACATTAAGCAAACATGGAAAGAGGATACTGAAAAATTTCTTGATGTACTATACAAAAAGTCTAAATTATTTCTAAATGTTTGTGTTATTTAAAAACCACTGCACAATTGTTATATTTTAATAATGCTGTATATTAAAACCCTTGTTTAGAAAGTACCAATGTTTTGAGGTTTGGTTGACCTCATCTTCAGGCGTATATGATTTCATAATCATTAACCACAATAATGTCATATTCAAGGAATAAATTATGACTAGATGTTTTATAGTTATATGTTAATAACATCTATTGTACATTTATCAACAACTGTACAAGTATGCAACATCAGACATAACTGAACGAAAAAAATTATTGTTCAGAATTTTGACTGTTCCCATGTAGTTTAATTTCTATTTCAGTTTCTAGTTTGGGTACCTTAAGAGTGAAAAAAAAGTAATCTAAAGCAACTTTATTTCTGATAAATTATGATAAAAACCACAAGGCATTGTGTACGAATCAAGTGTGTAGAGTAATTTGTTTTGTTCACGGCTGTAGGTAACAAAAATAATCATTGCTCCATTGCAAATTGGATGCCTTTGTCAGAGCTTTCAACTTCCATTCAATCAGAGAGTTAATTTCTCATCTTCTCTTCAACTCTTCTATTGCAATTGGTTGCTATTACTTATCTCTTCTCTCTTTATTGTAATTGGTTCTCTTGATGGTTTTTGTTAAGGTATGCATCGGAAAGTGGTGAGCAGACTGTTCTCGAGAACATGAAAGACTACCTGATTGGCACCATCCAACGTACTTTTGAAGTAGGTTTAGAACAAGCTGAGTGCTTGTATTCAGAGTTATTACAGTGTACCAGCAAGAAGAACTTGGTAAGTAGCCACCTAGTAAATATCTATAAAAATCTATTCATTTTGCTAAATGAATGTTAAAAAAATTAATCCTAGGGCGTAAAAAGAAAACCATTATTTTTGCCATTTTGGGTAGCATTCCCTGTATATTTTGTTCTTGTAAAATGGAAACTCTGGGAACTTAAATGGAAATTGGGACTCCTTTCTTTCAAGTTAAAATGTTTTTATTTTTTTTACAATTTTAAATATACAATCAAATTGCAGCTCAGTACAGTTGCCTATCAACACAGCTTGATTGTGTTGATTTTATTCTGTTATTTTTTTTTATTTTCTAATGTTCTTTTATTCAGGCGTAATAAACTGTAGTTATTGCATTTTCTATAAATTTCATATTCATTTACTTCACACAACAAAAAGGTGATATTTAATGTAATTAAACAACATCAGTATATCCTATCAGAATCAAATTACAGTGTCAAAAAGTACTTTTGTTGATTGTTCAATATTCAATGATACTCTTGACCTACCTTATTGTTTCACATTTTTCATTTTTCCTCTTTCTTTCAAGGTTTACTGATGTTCTCATTATTCTCAACCAATGGGTACTTGTAATTTGAGTTGATTTTGTTATCAATTATATTACGGAATAAATACTTCAATACGATGTCATTTATATTAAAATTTAATCTGCAGATCACTGTCTTCCGTATCACCGATAGGCCTGATTGGAAAAGCCAGGAACTGGATCAAACGATCCTTACTGCGCTATTCACTAGTCAACATCTGACACCCACAGAGCAATTAAGTTTAGCACTTACATGGAACAGGGTTGATATTGCTCGATCTGAAATATTTGTGTATGGACAAGAGTGGCCTCAGGGTGAGTAATATACGCATTATTTGCCAAATTTTTTTCACATCTTGTATTCTCTATAAGAAATCCCTGATAAAATTTGCTTATGGTACATCCTCCACAAGTCAAATTTTGTCAATCTCAGTTCTAAAATTGCAATAAGAAGTGTCCTTTAGAGTAGTATTTTGTAGATTCTTGTTTATAGTTATCACCTTTTACACACTTTGAAAACATAAATAACTTACTGTCTTGAATCATACCACTTTGTGGAATGTTGGTTGAAATCAACTTGTACACTTCATTGATTAATAAAATATACATACTTTCAAGCTTGAAAAAATCCTATGCAGAACTTTTTGTATATGTGTCTCAGGGGCACTTGATGAAGCAATGATGCAAGCACTGGAACATGATCGAACAGATTTTGTTAAATTACTTCTTGAAAATGGAGTGAGTATGAGGAAATTTCTCACAATGGCTCGCCTTGAAGAACTTTATAATACAGTAAGTAAATTTTTCTTTTCATTTGAAAATAATGTTATTTTTTCTTGTGAAACAAAAGGTACGGTGATTAAAAAATTGTACTTGAATTGCGAATATAAAATATTATTACTGTACTGATCTAAATTAAATAGATTAAGAAGTCCATATTAATTACAAAATGGAATTACATGTATTTCAGCTATAATTTCTAGTATACACTAAATAGCAAACTTGTAGGACATCTAATAGTTTCAGATAATTATTGGTAATTGTTGTCAATTAATAAATAAGTTATATCTCACTTTCAGAAACAGGGACCTGCAAATACATTAACCTATATACTCCGTGATGTGCGTCCACACATTCCTAGAGGTTATGTATACACTTTGCATGACATTGGCCTTGTAATTAATAAATTGATGGGTGGAGCCTACAGGCAAGTCATGTTTTTTTATTCATATGTTGCACACTTTTGCTTAATTGTCAATTAAACATGAAACATATTCCTTTGTTGAGGCAAACTTGATTCATTTACAACAATAAATATTCATTATAAATTTAATGAACTTATTGCAGAGCTCCTTATACAAGGCGGAAATTCAGAGTTATCTATGCCAAAGTAATGAAGAAGTCTCCTCATGTACATCGTAATAGTGCATCCTTTATTCGCTATTATGGAAACACAAACCTCACAATGAGTCTTTTGGCAGAGACTATGCCCACCACTAAAGATGCTTCTTTGTTTGAATTCCCCTTCAACGAACTCTTGGTAAGTTTGGATTAACTATTAAATGAATCTCTAGTTAAAAGGTTTGTTTCCATTGTACCAGTGATGTATTGTATGTTTTCTTCTGGCTTCCCAGAAGCAAGTATTTTGTAGTACAGAGAATAAGATTTTCATATTAAACATGTTTAGTATGAACGCATGAACTTTTTCTTCTGTGAATATTAACTGTTCAAAGTTAATGAGTTCTCAGATTAAGTTTATTTAAAAACATCAAAGTCAGTCATATCAAAATCATCAGTTTTGCCATATATCCTATTCAGAATAAATTAGTTAAGTGCTTTAGTGCAAACAAGAGACATACTATACATTATCGAGATATCTAGTTAAATCTTGTGAGAATTGTAAGTTTTATGACATCATATGTTTATTATATACATCAATTTTTGTATTTTAAATATCAACTTGTTGTGGAGTTCTTATTATGTTGCTAGTATATTTCTATCTTAAATATTTTTAAGTTCTTAATTCAATGGTCTTACAAAAAAATGTGACTGAGCTGTACTTCCTCATGCTATGGAATAAGCTGAAGATAAAGGTCAGTTTATGCACAATAAGATAACATGAATCATGCTAAAGCTTATTTTCAAATCCCACACTCATACATGCATTGTATGTGAATTGCATAAAATGTGTATGAGCATCATGAAATGGTTCATGTATGAAAAAACAAAATCACCCTTTGTGGAAAAACAAGAGCATATCTGGCCTATTGCACATGCTTACATTTACTTAATACTATTAGTATTTGATAGAAATATGGTATTGTTTGTTACAAATTTTTGCATGAATTCTGCATAGTATTCAATAGTGAATGCAGCATGTAAAGTTGGGCATGCTTAAAAAAACAAAAACAGAATTTCTTATCTTGATCAAATGAATTTAGATTAAAAGTATTAATTCATCATTAAAATCTTATGCACGTGTTATCATCAGCCAAAGGGCATTATAAAAGTACTAACCAGCATTTATTCAACAGAAGATTCCATTAAAAGATATTTTGATTTTTAGAAGACTTTCATCAGAGAAAAGTCTCTTATTCAAATAACATGGAATTCATGTATATTACTGCCAAAACTAAACAATTTGATGTATCAAATTTCTGGTTTATTTTTAGTTTGGGGTTAATTTCACCTCGTTACTTTACATTTACCACAACATTGTCTGTGTATATTTGTACATTGAAATTGTTATATGGTGAAGTCATCTGTAAAAATAATAATTCATACTAGTAATGTTTTGAGGTTAAGGAAACTGAACTTTTGTACAGATCTGGTCAGTGCTGACGAAACGACAAGCGATGGCTCTGCTGATGTGGCAGCATGGAGAGGAGGCCCTGGCTAAGGCCTTGGTGGCCTGTAAGCTTTACAAAGCAATGGCACAAGAAGCAGCTGAAGATGACTTAGAGACTGAAATATATGAAGAACTGCGTTCTTACAGCAAAGAATTTGAAACTATTGGTGAGCATATTTCTTTTCTTGGAAAAACTAATAACTTCTAATGCCAAGGAAATTTAATTTATGAATACAATAAAACTTTTTTTTTTTTAGAAATATAAAATGTACAATAAGAACCTAAAGTTCAGAAATTGTAAATGACCTTGATTTAAAAATGACTCAAAGTAAAATGAATTTAAAAAGTTGTTTTTATTCAAACCCATTGTTATTAATTTTCTCTTCAAGTTTTCATTCTTTCATTCGCTTGTTGCATAGAAATAATAGTGAATTTATGTTCATTGTAGCATTAGAGCTTCTGGACTACTGTTATCGGCAAGATGATGACCAAGCGCGCCAGTTACTTACCTGTGAACTACAAAACTGGAGTGCACAAACCTGCCTGAGCTTAGCTGTGGCAGCAAATCACCGTGCTCTTCTAGCTCATGCATGTAGTCAAACTATTCTGGCTGATCTTTGGATGGGTGGATTACGCACAAGGAAAAACACAAACCTGAAGGTGAACTCTTGCTTCAAATATTACTAATAAGAATTAATTAAATCTCATTTATCTGTGATTTCACTAACTGTGTAATTAATGTCTTTGATAAATTCTAAAATTTTATATATCATTTCCATACCTAAAACATGAAAATTAGGTTGTGTTGCTTCCAAATATCACTAACTTTTTCTCAAATTTGTAGTAATTACATAAAACTATCATGAAGTATAAAATCTAGTGGTGTAACACTTGGGCCTGCAAGGCTTGCAACGCAGACAGGCCCAGGTAAAAGGGCCTAATTTAGGGGATATTTTTAGTATTTATGGTACTAACACTACACTTTTACTAACGCACACATTTGCTCTACACTTTTAAAAAAGGGGACCGGGCAAAAGTTTTGTGGGTGGGCCCACACTCATTCCATTATGCTACTGATAAAACCCATTATAAGCCATGTATTGATTGTTGTAAATAATTTACACAAGGCATAATATTACAGAAATAAACATTATTTCATATTCTTTTCCCTAACATTGTAGGGACTTTTCTCTAGCATTGCAGGGACTTTCCTCTAGCATTGAAGAGTCTTTTTCCTTACTATTGTAGGATACTTCATAGCGTTGTAGGGCCTTTTTCACATTGTTGTAGCTTCCACAGCATAGGAGAGCCCTTGTTTATATTGATGCAGGGCTCTTTTCCATAGTGTTGCAGTGCTTTTTTTCCCCTCAAGTGTTGCAAAGTCCTTTTCAATAGCATTAGAGGTCACTTTTCCTAATAATCAGTTTTTATCCGCACAGTTGTAGCATCCACAAGACCTCCCTAATGTATGGCAATTATGACAGGGTGGGCGAGAAGAGATACACTCCCTCATAGTAAACCAGATTGTGCTGGGTGTGTTGATGGAATGATGATAATGGTCTGAAGGACAGATTGTTCAGGATCATTGCCCTTGATAAGGGTGTTGCTCCATCACTCATCTGAAAGTGATCAGGGAAAATACACAAACAAATTATTGAAGCAGTTACCTTCTGATTTATTCTGGCTGGTGCCACAAACTACTGATGTTAAAGATAATATGGTAATTTTTGGCAGCTCGCCAGGATCAATCTCGTGACTTGCATACTAGTCATAAGGAATTGCCTTTAGGCTTTCCACTTCTGGAGTTAGTGATAAACATTTTATGATCACTTTTAAAGGTCTTTTTGTTCTAGCTTTTGAGCATAAATAAATCCAAGTACACATAAAATTATCTCTAGTTATAAGGAAAATTTTGTTCATAAAAAAAATATATTGACAAATTTTTGAATTGTAATGAAAAATGGGGTGTTTGCATGATTTAGTTGAAGTTTAAAGAGACATAACTGGTTTACATACACAGGTGGTTCTGGGTCTGCTGTGTCCTCTCTATGTCACAAGACTTGATTTCAAGACAAAAGAAGAATTACTTCTGATGCCACAAACCCACGAGGAGCATTTGTTTGAACTAGAGGAGAATGAAAGTGCTGAAACAGGCACTGGTGATGGCCCCCGTGGCTCAGACCCTGATGCAGAGGTAAGTGATCTCCTTTTTAGGAAGTTCTTTTGGCTTTTGTTGCTACTTCCAACAATATTGTAACTTTCTATTAATGGTGGAAAAGAGTAAACTCAAAATTTAAATTTTCAGTTCAATATTGTTCAAGTGGTATTTTTTGGGGTCGATCTCATTATATATAAACATGGCCCTAATTTTTTGCTGCTTTAAAACTTTTGTGTGTGTTATGAACATCAGAAATACATAAAAACTACTCAAGTTTTGGGTGGAGTACACCAATCCTTTGCATACGGTTAATTTGTTCTGTTGGTTGTTTTCTGGTCAAAAACATTCCTTAACAATAGCAGTCAGCAGTCAGTATTGTTGGAGATGGCACCCTAATAGCATGTATAGCCCATTGTGGGATGTGCTCTAATAAAATTGCTTTAATATTGGAAAGTTATGAGAGTAAAGTAGGGGTGTCAGCATGATGTAGACTGACTAAAGAGTTTGCCATCAGCTGTTGTCAGAGAATGATCTCTTGCACAGATGCACAAACATTTTGGGGTCTCCATCTATTAAAAATCTTATTGCATAGTGTCTGATTTTGTACAGTTTTGTAAATAATATAATGCTACAAAGTATCTCTCTTTAGAAGAGATTTCTTTATTGAAGCTTTCATTTTTTATGTATTTCAATTTTTTATCTATTAAGCTGGTGTATTCAAGTGAGTAGTACTGGGCTGTGGAATGCAATGTCAGTTGGGTATCTTTTCTTGTAGGTTCCACTAAGCTCAGACTTGAAGTGCACCTTTGGCTGATTATAAAATGTACTTTCTATTTATCAATCTTATAAAACACTATATTATAAAACTTTAAAAGTTTCAATTTTGCTTTGCATAAATTTACAGAGCAATTTTAAAAGCACCCAAATAGCTCGAGTTGCTATAATAAATTTTTAAAATTGATGCTTTGTAAATAGGTTTGACATTGTACTATTAAGCTCTAGTAGATTAAAAGAGTAGTGGACAGTAGTAAAGTGTTTTGAGCATGAAGAACTTAGAAAAATTCTAGGTCTTGCGCATGACTAATACTGCCTTTGTATTAGTAAAGTGTGGAATATCTTAATAAATTTGGCAATTTATATGGTAAATTAGATGCATACAATATGTAATATGCTGCATCATGTTTCATTTGACATTTGTATTTTGTTGCTCTTTTGATTTTCTGCTGGAATCACTCAAATGCGACGTTTCTTTTAGAAGAAGCCCAGAAACTTTAGCGTCAGGAGAAAGGCGAGTCAACCCTGCGTTCAGGTAGTAAAGCTGTATTGAGTGTTGTGTAACATACTGCTTCCGAACCTCTCTTGCAGAAAAGCTATGTAGTTTTTCCACCTCGTAGGCGCTCTTTCACTGCTGGCATGTTAGTTGTATCCTTTCCAAAACAGCTTGTAAACGCGACTACACTGGAGCACTGGAATTGTGATCTGGGTAATATGCTTAAGACTTTTCCTTATTCTGCTTTAAGTGGATTGTTAAATTGATATTTGCAAGTAATGTAATTTCAATAAGATGCTTAGCGCAGTGATAATGTAGAACAGAGTGTTATTTTTTTGTAGGTTTTATAGTAAATTCTTAGCTGATTAGAGAAGCTTATAGTTATTCTGTCTTGTTTAGAGTGCTCTTTAAGTGATTTGTGATCCAGTGTAGTCAGATACCAATAAAGCCCTTCAATTAGTTGATTTTGTAATACAATCTTCAAAAAATTTGTTATTTACAATTTTCAGAGTTAGGCAGTTTGATTATTTTTCTTTCAAAATTCTTTACTTTTAAGATGAAGAAAAATTGATACGCAGCTCCTTTAATTCTCCATTCAAGCTTCTTTACTTCCATTACTCTATCCTGTTCTGCATACCTCATGTGTTTGGTTCATAGTCTACATTCTCATTCTATGACGGAAAGTTTATTTTCACTTCTTTTTATAGTTTCAAACAAAATATATTTGTAGTTTAGAAACCATTCTTCTATTTGGATAAACTTTTTTGTCAACCTTATAATGTTTTTGTTTCTCAATTATAATATTTGTGTTTTGTGAATATTGTGTGTGTTAATAAACTGCACAAATATGTTGTCATCAATGTAAATAAATATGTGTTATTGTTATAAATTATCATAATAAATTAGATGACACTGGTATGCTCAGGAAATTTAGAGATAGTCAAAACACTCATTCATTTTAAAGAGAAAAAAATATTTTATATTATATAAGCAAATGCACTAAAAACAACAATAATTCATAATGCATTATGGCCATATCATCAGGTAGTCTGAAGTCAAGCCGTTGTAACAATTAAACAGTTACTTTACTAATAAAATTTGAAATGAAAATGCAAAAGCAAAGTAAGGTTTATAATTGGAATTAAAAGTTAAAGACAATATCCAAAACGAGAATTGTAGGAATACAATAAAAACACAAATGATATGTAAATTTATAAATGCGAAGCACAAGTCTTACCCGAGACAAAAAAATATTTATAAGAAAAAACATGTGTATTAATAAAGTTTGAAAAACAGACAATTAAAGCAAAAGAATACTTAGATAAGAGCCAGTCAGAGGTCGATCTCCACCATCAAAATCAGAAAGTCAAATGAAAGAGCCCCAAAGTAAAAAATGTAAAAGTGAGGAGAGCCAGGAGGATAGGGATATAAAGAGCAAGAAAGGGAAAGGGGTGCAGGAAAACAAGGGCAAGGGAAAAACAAAGATAAGAAAAAGAATGAACACAGGGGACAATCTCTTTTTTTATTCACTGGAGTGACAGTGTTGGTCAACATTCAATTATGTTCCAGTGTACAAAAAGTAGATTGTCCTCTGTGTTCATTCTTTTCTTCTTTTGTTTCTCTTTTCTTTCTCTTTCCTGTTCTTGTGGGCCTTACTTTCCACTCACTCCCCCTTTCTTTACTCTTTTTACCCCCTCTTCTCTAAGCCCATCACTAATACATTTTGTGCCTTGGGATCCTTCATTTGGCTTTCTAATTTTCATGTTGGAGGTCAATCTTTGACTGGCTCTTAATAGAGTCTTATTTGTTTGTTTTAGTTGACTAAGTTTTCTAGTATGTGACTTTCTGAATATGTGTGGTTTTTCTTATAAATATTTTTGTTATTTGTCTCAATTAAGACTTGTACTTCTTATTTATATTCCATTGTGTTTTTATTGCGTTCCTACAGGTCTTGTTGTATTAACTCTTCATTTTTAATTCTAATTTTAAATCTTACTTAGTTTTGCATTTTTATTTCAAATTTTATGAATAAAGTAACTTTTAATTATTTTAATGGATTGATTTCACACTACCTGATGATGTGGCTGTATTCTGTCATGAAACATTTGTGTTTTTAGGGCATTTTCTTATAATAAATTATTTCTGTTTTAAAATGAATGAGTGTTTTGTTTGTCTTTAAAGATCTGAAAATACCGTTGTCCTACAAAATATCATGTAGACAATGATTTGTTGATTTTAATTATTGTAATAAGTGTTTTAAAAACTGCATATTAAAGGTATTAAAATTTGAATTAGATGTGTAGTATGATAATGTTAAATGTATATAACTATTTTAGAAAAGACATTTTGCACTTGAAGTGTGACATATTTTTAAAATTTGTCAAAATAATGTATTTTACAACATATATTTGATACTTGTGTTACTTTTGAATAGAGTTTTATTCTTGGTGGTCAGCTGAATGTTATACAATACTGTAAGGAAGATATGCTTATTATTCTCCTTCTCTGCTGCAAAACGAAGACCTAAGAAAGAAATATTTCCTTACTATTTGAGGGGAAATTATTGAATAAAGAACAAATACTGAGAAAGATCTTTGCACAGGCGCTGATTGGAGAAGGAGGACCTCGAAAGGAGACAGTGGTGCAAGAGAACGGCAGTGTATTAGTGGAAGGAGAGTCCTATAATCAACTGTTCCCATTATATGACATCAAAGCTCATCGACCTTTGAGGTTGCGTAAGAAGTTCTATGAATTTTTCACAGCTCCCATTACAAAATTCTGGGCTCATTCGGTAAGTAAAATTGAGCATTCTATTCACTTTTTATTAGTATCCATGTTAAAGAAATGTACATTCAACACTAAAAATATATCTACTTGTTCATAGCGTGTTTTTCATTTTTCTGAATTTACATTTGAGCTTGTTTTATACCTGTGAGGACAAAATGTTTAGTTAAAGTAGAAAATTTTACAATTTATATATAGAAATTAATAGCCTGCATCATATGAATATCTTTTATTTTTTTCCAATGCGGAATTAGCTACTCACAAAAATATTGACTGTTGCCAATAACACAAATCATTTTGTATTCAAGTTCACTGGCACCATAGACTGCAGAGATGCATCATAGGCTAAACAGTGTTCTAGGTTTGTGATGGCAGTGCGGTAGGGAGACAGTGTTAGGGAGCGGTAGGGACACAGTGTCAGCAAGCTTGTGCTGCATGCAAGCACTTGCATCGTGCTCTGCTGCTGCTAGTTGAATCCAATAGATAGAGATTTTTTTCCCATGGCATCAACAATATGGCCATTTTTAAAACTGACAGGAATTTTTAATCAAACACTGAGTGTTTTTATTTGAATTTCAATTATAAGATGCATCTGAAGTTCAGAGGTAATTTATCGAAGAGAAAAGTGTGTCGTATAGACAGTAAAATATGGTAATTAAGAAACATTTGGATTTCCCTTATGTATTAGAGAAATATTTAATATTTTTCAAAATAATTATGTTAATAATTAATCATTACAAAACACTAGAAATTTTAGTGACCACTATAGACTTCAATAAATACCTCAGTGTGTGTGGTTTTGTTTTGTTTTGTTTTTTTCTCTCAAAGCCCTGACAGTGTTGTCTTATTTATTATATTATTACAGATGGCCTACGTCTTGTTCCTGATAATGTTCACTTATGTAGTGTTGGTGAAGATGGGGCCAGTACCTTCATGGCAAGAATTATACATCATTGCATATATCTGTACGTTGGCATGTGAGAAAGTTCGTGAAATTGTTTCCTCTGAACCAGTGGCTGTCAGGTATAAGTGTTTCCTATGTAATCGCATACCCTTTTGTCTACTCTAAATATTACATTTTCTAAATGATTTAACTGAAACTTGCAGGACATACAAATTACAATAATTAAATTGTAAATCAATGAAATTATAGGTTATATCTCACAAGCATATCATTTGTTGACTCTTTTCAAATGAAAATAATTCCTCGTAACAAAGAATTATTTTTTACCTCTAAATAAAATTAAAATAAATTTATTTTCTTAAGTTATACTTGAGCAACAATTTGTCCATTTCTCGAGTTCCTTTCTGTAACTTTATATCTACCCATCTATGTGTCTCAATTTCTCCCCATATGTTGCATACAGAGACATTACAAAACACACACATTCTAATAATTTTTCAGTTACACATTTCAATAAATATGACTTTTTTGTAAATCATGACCGTCATCTATCTCAACGAAAATAAGACAATAAATGTCATTTGTTTCCTTCCATGGAACCTTGTGGAACATACAATTTACTTTCAAGCACAACAAGAATAATTTACTATTACCGCAACAATTCATTAACACTAGAATACCCAGTGGCATCATTTCGACTCTTGACGTTCTTTTTGCCTTTGTATCTTCTTTGTCTCTGAAGATAGAATTTTCTGGTTTCATGTATTTTTATCATATTTATTTATTTACAGTATGTTAAAAATTGAATAGTGTAAATAATATATTTCATGAATAATAATCGAATTTACCTCAAATGCTCGGGAAGCATCATTTCAATTCATTCTGTACTGTCCCTATCCAGTAGTTTTTGTTTCATACATTTCAACACTGAACATTTTTAAATGTCTTTCCTATATTTTGGATACATTCAGATGGAATATGAGAGCATTCCTTGGAGTTTCCTCTATTTTTAATCCCTCTTGTTCAATAAGTGCCCAAATTTTTGGAAAGCGAAATTAATATCACATGAAGGATTAGTGTTGTTATCATATAAAGGCTGAATGAATAAAATATTTGTTCAAATAACTCAGAAAAAATTGATTTTTGAGTTTAAAAGATAATTTTCGTAAATAGGGGGGTATTTTGGACTCCAGATGACAATGATAAGGTCAGACATACTTCGTTTTTTTAGACATTGTCTTGTTTTATGGTTTTCAAATTAAAAGAGGGAGTTCAAAAAGAAATCACCAGCAGATTTCACTACTTTCAACTGCAAAATTATTTTGTTTTTGTAGGAAGCGATACCTTTACCAACAATAAACACAAAATGCGACATAGGATTAGAGATGATATGCCGGCATTTTCCTTCCAAACTTGTATTTACACAGTTCATGGTACGAAAACTAAACAAAAGCAGCAAGTAAGTGTGATCACTAAAATGGTGCATGCCAATGTTTTCCCTGCACTGGAAATATTGGGAAAGAACGTGAATGAACGAGAAGAAATGTCTGGAAAATGTAGCCATTAACCACACATCAGGTTTTGATAGAATTTGCATAGTATTCTACAAAATATACTTTAAAACAGTGATCTGCACAAGTATTTGCCATTTTTCATCTACAAACTACATTTATGCTGTATATGCCCAGTAAAGGTAATAATTTAGACAGTAATTTCCAAAGAAAATATAAGAACTTCTTGCTATTTGAAATGGATAACGTTTCTTTTAGAACCATCGTTTTAACATGCGCGGGCACACACACACACACACGACCACCACACACACACACACACACAACACACACGCCACGCACGCACGCACGCACGCGTACGTATAGTGTACGTACGTTACGTACGTGTACTACGTGTTACGTAGACGGTTACGGTATACGTGTACGTATACGTGTACGTATCGTGTACGTATACGGTGTACGTATACGTGGTACGTATACGTGTACGTATACGTGTACGTATACGTGTACACGACGTGCACGTACCACGTACGTACACGTACGTACACTTACGTACAAGTACTAACGTACTACATCGTGACGTACAACGTACGTACATCGTACGTACACGTAACGTACATGTACGCTAACCGTAACGTACACGTTACGTACACGTACGTACACGTCACGTACGACCCGTACGTACATCGTACGTCACTACGTACGTATACACGTACGTAACGTAGTACACGTTACGTACACGTACGAACGTACGTACACGTACGTACACGTAGTAACACGTACGTACACGTACGTACACGTACGTAACGTCGTACACGTGTACACCGTACACGTACGTACACGTACGTACACAGTACACGTACACGTACACGTACACGTACGTCACGTACACGTACGTCTACACGTACACGTACGTACACTAACGTACAGTTACGTACAGTAGTACATACACGTCGTACACGTAACGTACACGTACACGTACACGTACACGTACGTACACGTACACGTACACTACACGTACACTACGTGCACGTTTAACACGTACACACACGTACACGTACACAACACGTACACGTACACTACACGTACACGTACACGTACGTACATACACGTACTACACGTACAGTACGTACTACGTAGCACGTACGTACACGTAACGACGTACACTACACTACGTACAGTACCGTACGTAGTCACGTTACACACCTACGTAACACGTAACACGTACACACACGTACACGTACCACACGTACACGTACACGTGTACGGTACGTACACGTACACGTAACGTACCGTACCACGTACACACACGTCACGTACACGTAGTACACGTTACGTACACGTACACCGTACGTATGTACGTACACCGTACATCGTCGTACGTTACGTACACGTACACACACACGTAACGTACAGCTGTACACACACGTACACGTACACGTGCTACACGTACACGTCACTACGTACACGATATACTAACACGTAGTACACGTAACGTACGTACACGTACACGTACACGTACACACACGTACACGTACGTACAGCGTACTTACACGTACACGTCACGTACACGTCATCGTACACGTAACCACACGTACACGTACACACACGTACACGTTACCACACGTACACGTACACACACGTACACGTACACACACGTACACGTACACACACGTACCACCGACACACGACACGTACACCGTACACACTAACGTACACACACGTACACGTACACACACGTACATACACACACGTACGACGCCCTACACACACGGACACTACACATGAAGTTCCTATCACTGTGTAACAAACATAATGGAAAAAAATGTCAAATAAATTTGGCATATTGCTAGACAGTATAGGATGTGCAATGCAGAGAAAATACGTTTCTGTGTCAAATATGACACCAGTATTAATTAAAATTAGATGTTTATAACATTTTTCTTATTATTGTTACAACAATATTATTTATAGATTAAAATTTACTTTTCAACAAATATTTTTGACTGTTTACTTGCACATCCCATTCAAGAGGTTTCTTTCTTCCTATTCCATGGAATAGAAATTTCAATTAATGTTTAAAAAATATTCAAGTCATGACGTAATATAGCTATTATATACTAAATAATTATTTTTGATAATGTTGTAGTCGTAAAGAGTGATGCTATTGCAATAATTCCTTCTAAGAAGTTTTAATGAAGGCTCGAAGTTGAAGCGACTCTGCTGGGTGTTCTAGGGGGTATTGGTAATCTGAGCATTCTAGTGTTAAATATAAACATTGACTATCATTATATATAAATATCTAGTATGACAGGGTCATAGCAGCAGTTCACTTGGATTACGTTCTCCAAAGTTGATGACAAACTGTAATTTCAAATGGGATACTAAAGAAAGAAATAGTAGTTTTCATCACAAATAACAAAAAATCAACATCTGGCTTACATCAGTCAATTGGTAGCTGATTATTCCTCATCTTAGCAATAACATTATCAAAAAAGGAATTCTTTATTTCTGCCTGAAAGATGTCACTTTCCACCTTGCTACACAAACTGCTCATTGACATAAAATTCACAAAAGGAACCATTTCCAGTTCTAATATTCTAATTACTAGCATTCTAAACTAATTACTTTCTGTGCTGCTGAGCAAGCCAAAGACTATGAATCAATGTTAGTCAATTGTTGGTTTTTCTCTCTCTCTAACAACTATGGAAATAACATATAATATACTTTCTTAAACCCTAAATATTTACAAATTTGGTCATTTATGTCTTGGAGATATAACACATGATTTCTTAAATTACAATTTTTTGGTATTAACTCTAATAAGTGTGTCTTGAAAACCAACCAACGATACTTTTTTAATTAATTTGAGTGTTGTATATCCTTCCAGTATTTGTAATTATAATTTTTAATTATGTTAATAAAAAAGTATTTTATCAGTATCTTGAGAAAAATAATCATGATGCTCATAAAGAAATGCTGGTATTTTATATATTTTCCATGTGGTCTACTATTTATTCTTTTTACAGTCACAAATTTGCTGTTTGGGCATGGAATATGTGGAATCCTTGCGATGCTGCAGCAATCATCTTTTTTCTGATTGGACTTAGTTTGCGAGTACGCGACAGTTCAATGAAGATAGGGCGCATCATCTTTTGCGTAGACATCATCTATTGGTACTTACGGATCCTCAATATCCTGGGTGTCAACAAGTATTTGGGACCACTGGTCACAATGATGGGGAAAATGGTGAAGAATATGATATACTTTGTGGTGTTGTTGCTAGTGGTGTTGATGAGTTTTGGAGTATGCCGACAAGCAATTTTGTATCCTGACAGTGACGCTTCATGGATGCTAGTGCGTGAAATATTTTTTCAGCCCTATTTCATGCTGTATGGTGAGGTGTTTGCCACAGACATTGACCCAGCATGTGGAGAAGGACCAGATCAAGCACGCTGCCAAATGGGAAGATGGATTACACCTGTTGTAATGTCAATGTACCTGCTAGTAGCCAATATTCTTCTTATAAATCTTTTGATTGCAGTCTTTAACAATATTTTCAATGAAGTCAATGCTGTTTCACATCAAGTTTGGATGTTCCAACGATTTACAGTTGTTATGGAATACGAGCAGAAGCCAGTGTTGCCACCACCATTGATCGCATTATGTCATGCTGCTATTTTGTTTAAGTATTGTCGTCGGAAGGCTCAAGGTCAAGGAACAAACACAGAAACTTATGACAATGCATTGAAGCTCTTTCTTGATGCGGATGATATGGAGAGACTGTACGATTTTGAAGAAGAGTGTGTTGAAGGGTATTTCCGTGAGCAAAGTTCCAAACTGGCAATGTCTAGCGAGGAACGCATTAGATGTACTTGTGAAAGAGTGGAAAATATGTACCAAAAGGTAATAATAATCTGATTTGTATTCTCTATTTCATTCAGATAATTAATTTACATGATCTTATTTTCATTCTCATTTATAATTCTTACATCTTATCATTCTCATAACTCCCACAAAAGGCTCTACTTAGTTCTCTATGACTCTAGTGAGTTCTAAAAGTAAATCGATTGACATTTTGCTCTTAGAAATAATATAGTCTCTAGAAAATATGCTGATGATTTTGAAAGCAATAGGCAGTGCGTTCATTTTGGGTGAGATTTAACTGTATAAAATGTTTGATTGCTTTCAATCATTCAGAGAGAATGAATATTTCTGTCCTTTCTCAACTGCTAAAGAATATTTTGGTTTCATATAATTTCAGAAAAAGACTACATCACAAATGTTTTAGTGACAAAACTGTAATTATCAAAATCATCATTTCATATAAAATAACTTATAAGTCACATAATTTAATGGTTTTGAAAAGTTTCATTGTAAATTTAATGTCTAGAAAATGTTCTTGTACAGAAAGATTATTAGTGTTTATATTATCTCTACCTTACCTGGCCCCGATTGGCCTTGTCCAGCAATGTCTAGAAAAATGCTACTGCCTGACAACAATATTTCATGTTACTGATTTCTACTAACATATTTGAAAATGTAACCAAACATACTTTAGTATGACATTTTGGGTTTATGAATATCCTCAGGTTTTCTTTTTTTAATGGTATCTTAATATTTTTAGACAATCAGTACTCATTTACATATTGTCTTAAAATTTCAGGATACCATTCTAATATAATCAACCTCGTAGTGAAATTACGAGCATTAGTTTCATTAAAAGAAACTTAAAAATAGATAACTAGGTAAATTTTTATTTGCTGCTCAGTGTGTGTTCAAAATTGAGAAGCAATTGCTTCAGTGGTTCAAAAGTTTTTGTGGAACATGTAAAAATACAAACATTTTTATGTATTAAGAAAATATATTTATCTCCCACTAAAAAGTTATATACTTAATGTTTAGAACTTAAGTGTAAAAAACATTTGGAGATTAATATTTCTCATTTCATTAAATTGTATTAATGGCATCAGAAAGGGAAAATGTTCACAATAATTAGAGGTAAATTATCTAATCTACTGTTAATCTTTATTGAAAACTATACTTATTGGGAATAACTATTAAATCAATATATAGGTATTAAGACAATGCCACCACAGTGTTGTGGTGTTAATTGAGAAATGACTGACATTTCTGTAAATAGTTTTTGTTACCCCCTACACAGAATTTTTTGGCAATTTTCTTGTGGTAGATAAAGTCTTTCAATATTTCATTAGTTTATTATACTTGAACATTTATATATTTTAAGTTCTAACAATGCGGATACACACAATAACTTATTCGACCATTGAAGCAATTGTTTCTTGTAAACATGTAACACTTGTTGCTTTGTAACATGATTTATTCGTATGAGTAACATGAATTCCATTAACTCCCGCCTTTTCTTGCTTCCCACTCCTTATTTTATGAACAAAACTTCAAACCTATACCTTCTTAAATACTTTATATAAATTCCTGTTCGTTATTTGGTATAGCAAAATCAGATTTGGCCACAATAAAGATTAAAAACTCAGTTGCTTTATTAACTAGAAACAATTCTTCTTTCCGATACTTTTGACTTCTGGCGAGTATTTCATAATACTTTTAATAGGCAATTAAAGCCACATAACCAATTTCTTTTCACGTTTTCAGTTGTTGTTTTTTTCTGTAATCTTACATTCTGTAATCTGTAATTTTCCATTTCGTGATCTGCACATCCAAAACTATCAACTTTCTTGCATCAATATTTATATTTAATGCTGTCAAAACCTATGTTTATGTTGAATAAAGACCAACGTATAATCGCAATATGTGAACCAAAGATTCTGTAATAACAAAAAAAGTTAACAAACACTTGTAATAAATTGCACAGTATTTTCACCAAAAATCATATCGTATAAAGAATATCAATGATTTACAGCTTCGTAAAAACATTGAAACCTATAAAAAGTGAAACAAATAATCATGGATGAGCCTCCAAATCCCTTTCCCTACCTACGCAATGCTGCGGTTGAGGTTACTTAATGCCAATCCGTAGATTTGCATGAGCTGTGATGTACAGGTACTTGTTGACGGAGCCCCCTCCGCGGATCCCATTCGCTAAAGCTCCCGAAATTGTTCGTCAAAAAGCTCTCTTTTAAAGCGTGATTTCTGGAGCTTCGGCGAACGCGCGTATGCAGCAGCTTTGCTACTACCCCAGAAGCAACTGCGCACATACGCGTTGCTGGTGAGACTCCGAAAGGGTTCGTGAAACGGAAGCACGTGACTTGAGTGGTGAATTGGTTGTAGGTGGAGGACATCAACCAGAAGGAGAACGCGCAGACGACGGCCATCCAGAGCGTGGAGTTCCGCATCCGGAAGCTGGAGGAGCTGGCGGCGCAGACCGTGAGCCACCTGGCGGTGATCCACCGTTTTATGGCGACGCACTCGCGCGACCCGCTGGCGGCGGCCTCGGCGTCGGCCGTGGCGGAGCTGGAGCTCCGGACGGCGGGCGCGGCGGGGTCGGGGCCGGGGCGCGGATACAGGGGCCGGGCGCGGGCCGGGGGCGCTGGGCGGCGGCGCGGGGCCGGCGGAGGGGGGCCGCGCCCGCGACTCGAGGGCGCGCGGCTCCTCCGACCGCTGGACCGCTCGATGCTGGTTGGTGACCGCGCTCGCGCCGACCGCCGCCACGCGCCACGCGTCCGCGTCAGCCGAGGTGCGCCCCGAGCGCCGTTCCTCGACCTGCGCTCGGCCTGACAGCCGCCCGCTCACGGCCGGCCTACTCGGCGCCCGCCTCGGGGCCCGCCGCCGCCGGCCCGCGGCCGCCGATCTCTGTCGCCGCCGCCGCTCCGGACGAGCGCGGAGGCCGCGGCGACGCCGACGCCGACGCTGGCGCCGCCGCCGCCCCGAAGTGCAGCCGCCGCCTGCCAACAGCAAGTCCAGGTGCAGCGCCCGTCGGCAGCTGTCGTCCGCTATCTCCCATCTGTCCCCAGCCCCATGTTAACGCACGGCCCCCGATAATTCTCAAAACGATTATTTAATATTAAATTATTCCAAAAATAAAACAAAAATTCATATAAAAAGTGATGTATGATTTAATTAGGCAAGGAATTGTTATAGCGGAGTGATGTGTCGCGCACCATTCGATAATATTTATAATACGGAATGTTGCTGCTTGCCGCGAGAATGCCACTCAGTGTTGACAAGTTTAGTTGTTTCTTGTTTTTTCTTCTTTTTTTCCTTCGACAAATCTTTCAATTGGGGAGGGGGGAATGGTGAAAGTAAGAATGAGGGACCTCAAATTTACGTAGGCCCAAGGACGCCCAAAGCTGTTAAAACGACCCTATCACTCCCCCGAAACCGCGACCCCTTAGAACTCACATGTCCTCCGAAACTTGTCCCAACGGTACTTCCCATTGCTGAAGGACGCGTTGTTTCCGAGTTCCACAAGATTATAATGTATGTTGTTGCAATAATCTATTTTGTATGTCTTAAACTGCAAACTTAATATATATTTCAAATCTGTTTGAATGCAGGAGTGATGTGTAATTCCCTATCTACTAAAAGTACACTTACAGGTTTTGTGTGGATGGTTTCGTATAAAGACCGTACAAAGACCGTCGTATTTCCTTTGTGAATGATATACCATACAAAGGATTATACAGCATGAACATTATCTGAAATTGAAACAAATTCCAAGGTCATTATATTACTACGTGCTTCAATATTTTTTTGTTAATAAGCACTAACATAAATTACTGAACTGTTGCAGTCATTTTCTAAGAACATTTAAAGTTATCTATGCTTTCAGAAACGAAAAAAGCGTAATAATAGTAGGGTTTTTTAAAACTAAGACCCAAATAAGATATAGCAAGAAAGGGGCTGGAAAACTTACATACAGGAGAGTATAACGGGTTGCATAGCAAACTACAGTAGGGGTTCGTAAGTGAATGTCTCAAAGAGGTTTTGTGTACCAGTGCAATTGCTAGTTATATTATCGTATTGATATAAGAAATTAAAATCTAATAATATAATTTTCTACTTGCTTGTATAAAAGATTTTTTAGTTAGAAACGGTGATAGTATTTAATTTTTTTAGTTAGCTGCTTTTCTACAGGAGAGGAGATATGAATTTTATCTTTAATATGCAAACTGTTATCAATGATTGATTTATTTACTAAAATAATTAAGAACTCCCTGTTGTCAAATTCGAGAAAATTATTATAGAATATTAATAAAACAGTTTCCTGCCTTTACATTAATAATAAATGGCACAAAATGTCTTATTAGATCCCAAGATCAGGCAAACGCTGTAAATTGACAGGTCTATGGGCATAAAATTCAGAATTATCTTAACCGAAAATGAGCTTGTACATATGAACTGCCGAGTGTCCGTATTGTGCATTAGACCTATTCAATAATACGCACTGACCATCTGCCGTTTATGTTTTTAAATAGTTATCTACAGTGCTTGGTTTATAAAATTGTAGTTCCCAAAACGAATTATTTGTTAATTTAATAGAAATAGTTCTATGTTTATAATATAATTTAATAATTATTTCCTAGGCACCGAAACGTCGATCCTTCGCGTTCCGGCAAGCCCTTGTTGTCTGTACCGTCTTGGGGCCGCAAGCATTGAACTCGCCCGTTGCGGTCCCTTAATATTTTCGGGTAAGAAAAAGGTCGGGGCAGATGATTACAATAAAATGGTATTATTTAGATAGTTCGTAAAGGAGAAATTTTTATCAAATGTAAAAACAAATATAAAAAATAAAAAGATGCTCACGAGAGCCTGTAGTAGAGCGTGTGCTTGTTTTGCTTCTTGTGACCCGGCCCTGCCTATTCGAGTTGGGAAATTGTTATTGCAGTTAGAAACTCGTAATGTACTTTACCGGCTTAGGTGGCTCAGGGCATCAATTGATATCGCTGCAGAACCTCTGGCCGGGAAGTTATGGGGTTCGTGTCCCGACAGTGGATGGATTCTATATGGTGTCATGTGTGTTTTGGTGGTCAGCGATTGCTGTAGTGCCAGCCGAAGAGAGGTCTACTCGTCGACTGCCGAATGTGTGCAGCCGCCTGAAGCCGTCGTTGTCCGCAGGTTCTTCGCGCACCTCTCCAAGCACGAGAGCCTGGTGGGCACGCTGGGCGGCAGCCGGCTGCGCGTGGACGTGGCGGGCATCGAGGAGGAGGAGGAGGGGGCGGAGGACGAGGAGGAGGAGGAAGAGGAGGTGGAGGACGCGGAGGCGGACGCGCCGCCGTCCCTCGCGGAGGTCTGCGGGGACGCGGACGTGGACGACGACGACGAGGACGACGACGACACGGACACGGACGACACGCTGCAGCAGCGCGCCGCGTGGGCGGCCAGCGTGGCTGCGGCGGCGGCCGCCGCGTCGTCCGTGGCGCCGCGCGCGCCCCGCCGGGGCTCTCTGGGTGAGTGAGCAGCGCGTCGCGAAGGCGCTCTGCAACGCTTTGGCCCTGTGAAGGTGTTCTTCGCGAACGCAACTTTACGGGGCGACCGGGGCAGGTGTCTTCAGTGCGTCTACTGATGTCATTGCGGTGCCTCTGACCGGGAGGTCCTAGGCGTCCTCTCCCAAAGGCGGCAGGATTTTCGACACTAGCTTGCCAGCTAGATCGAATTCAGCCGCTGTCTGGAGAAGAATTCTAGGCTGTTTTGCGTGGTTTCTCCGATCAACTCCAGGCGAATGCCAGAGCGAACGAACGAACCACGGACCGCGCGGGATATTTCCTGTCTCTTCTTTGTTCTATCATCACTCCTTAGTTACACACACTTGCACTTGCATTCTCTACACTACCAAACGATTCGGGAGACCAGAAGGGAGCTTAGAGCTTGTGCCAGCTGGGGCGGTGGCCCGCTATAGAGGAAATCTCCAGCAACTTGATTTTTGGCTTGGCACCGGATCTGACCATCCAGCAATGGAGGAACACTGTGTGTGTGTGTGTGTGTGTGTGTGTGTGTAATGTTTGTAATGTTCGGTTTTGTTTTAATAAGATTATAGTGTGATTTTTGAATGAAAACATTTTGTCTAGGTCTAACTCTATCCAATAACATTTCTCTGAGATTACCACGTTTTTCAAGTAATAATTTCAACTTTAGTCAGACAATTGGGTTAGCTATAAACAACTAAGGGATGCTGCACTCTTAATTTGTAGTAAACAACCATACGTCTCCCGAGAAGTCTCATCGGCTTGTGGTTGACGCTGGTGTCTCGACACCCCGTTATAATGGCATCGGATCTAGATAGGGCGAGCAGTATTGATGAGAAGAAAATGTTTTTTTTCCACGCAAGTTTGTCGTTACTTCAGGCGGATCACGCTGCCTATATTGATCTAATTACTCTCGTATTCAACCGTTCAGTGTCACGTACTATTTCATTTTTGAAGGAAAACAAAAAAATCATCCGGTAATAAAATAGTAGAACAATGGGTGTATCCATATAAACACCAGCGACTATGGCGACTGTTGGCTTTAATCTTCATGGACACACAAAAAACACTTTCCAGTCTCAAAGAAGTTTAATTGTAAGGAATGTACTTACTTGAACATTTTTACTGACTGAAGAATAGAAAAAAACGAAGACAATGGGAAATTCAGTGATCTTTAATCTACTTGTGATAATGTACCTTCAAAGTAGTAGTTTCGCTGCAAACAAACTACTCTTACCAAAATTTCGTACGTTCAACCATACAGCAATAAACAGCTCTTTCAGTGATAAAAAGGTTTTTATACAGTTTTATTTCCATAACAAAGATAAAGATTTTTGCACAAAGCAGTGGTATCTATCAAAATATTTACCAGAACGAATATTGCACATATTGGCAGTATACAGTGGAAACGAGAAGAACTGCAAAGCATATTCTGATGTTATTCCTTTATGCAACAAATTGTACAATCGTCGAATGGGAGGAATGTATGGACTCTGCATGCTTTTCTCTATGGAAGACAAGTTGATTGATGATCGTAATCGTCTTTTGCGTGCATATAAAGGATATCGTTTCAATATATCTGCTTTCTTTTTCCGTACTTATGTTAGGAAAGAGCAAGGAGTTTGTTACCTCTATCCCATTGATGAAAATAACCTTTGTGTGTTCGTGCGCAAATCTGAACCAGTTCATGAGAACATTGTATTGGCAGTGTCATATTTAATTTGGGTTGGTATTTCCCTCATTGTGCTTATAATGTTTACAGTAATAGTCTTGAACTTTCACAAAGGCTACAGCACAGCTCTTCTGGAAGTTATTAGAACACTTTTCACAGGTATTTTTGACCCCCGCCTAGGCCGTGTAATGATATGGCTAAGTTTGTTAAATTTCTGTGTAAACAATTTAATTGCTGGGATGCTTACTGGATACATTATAACTCCAAATAGTGAAAAGGACCTTGATACTCTTCAGCATGTTGTTGATTCAATTAAGCTTGTAATAATTAACGCAGAGAATTATTTTGAATGCCATATTCTGATTCAAAACAACAGAGTCTTAGAGAGGGTGTCGAAACCTATCGAGAGTCAAATGAGTATAAATTGGGGCAAGCTTCCTCCAACGCTATCTCGCACAGACGCCATCCTGGGAGACGCGGAGGATTTACAGCTGGCGGAGCACTACATGGAGTCGTCACGGGGCCAGACGAAGCTGCTGCACCGGGTGCGGGAGTGCCTCCTGGAAGACGACTACGCGTCGCTGGTAGTGCGCCCCGACTTCCGGCACGCCGCCTACGTGGACGCGCTCTGCAGCGGCTGGTGGAGGGCGGCGTGGTGGGCAAGCTGAAGCAGGAGCACACGCACGCGCTCTACCGCCGCATGAACGCGGCGCGCGGGGCGCGGCAGGTGGCGCGGCGCAGGGAGCCGCCCCCGCCGCTGGAGGCGCCGGCGCCGCTGTCGCTGCTGCACGTGCGCGAGGCGGTGGCGTTGGGCGCGGCGGGGCTGGGCGCCGCGACGCTCCTCTTCGTGGGCGAGCAGCTCGTGGGGCGGCGGCGCCACGGGCTGCCAAGGCTGGGGCTACTAGTCCGGAAGTAGTTGTACGAACCAAGTCACGTGTCCCCGCCAAACAAAATTATTTCCGAACAAAATTGTAATTCTGGGGCAGAAATGTGTGGTCACTCTGGATACAGAGGAACATCTTGCAGAACCGCCTGGAAAGGCACTCGCGGCTGTGGCGAGAAATTCTCTCCGTTTTTGATGTGACGCCCAGGTCGAAGAATAAAAACTAGGAGCAATAAATGACAGCAAATCTCTAACTGGAAATTAGAACAATACATTTTTTCACATATCCCAACCAAATGAACGTAATTGTAGTTTTATAACAAAAATGCTGTTTTCAGTCAGAAATGTTTGCTAATTTGTGACACAGTGAAATATCATACCCAACCTCTTAGAGAGGCTCGTTATGGCTGTGGCGAGGAAAACGCTGCGGATTTGGTGTGACACTCCGGTCGAAGAAAAGACTATTAGGAACAATAAAAACAACCACATAAACCTACTGGGAAATTAGAAAGACGTAAGGTACGCCTGAATCCGTGGGTCCTACGAGTGCGTTAGTGTTAATGTAGATGGAATGTGAATTAAACCTATAAATATTTTCGGTTGTATTCTGAAATATCTCTCTTAGCATTTTTGTAACCATATGTGTTCACTCGCGAGAAGCGGGAATGCAATATATTTAGTAACAAAGAGTTTCAGAAGTTCAGTGAACAGAAGTTCTGTTATTCTGCGTGTCTTTGCATAGTTTTGTCAGACAAGTCAGAACAAATGTGCTCCATAGAATTCCTGAAAATTCTATTCGATTTTTTCGCTCAGTAATTGTAATGTCAGCCGTTGTATGTAAAGTAAGGGTCCTATGATGTCTGTCAGCGCCATTGTCGTTTGGACAGATTTAGGGATAACTGATGACAAGAGATTTCCTGGTAAAGAATAGTCCAAAGGTGAGTTCGCTCGAATTAAAGGAAGAAGCCTCGATTTCATCCAGCAGCTTCAGTTGTTCATCTGAACTGTTTTTGATAAGATGTTTCGCCATTTTGCTTTGCTTTTAGGACACGTTAGAGACGTTTTAAGGTCATTTGATTAATACTTTTTGACGTTTTAGGACGTCCATATCCGCGCCGCGCTAATGATTTCTTCGCTCAGTAATTGTAATGTCAACCGTTGTATGTAAACTAAGGGTCCTACGATATCTTTCAGCGCCATTGTCGTTTCGACAGATTTAGGGCTAACTGGTGACAAGAGATTTCTGGTAAAGAATAGTCCAAACGCAAAGTTTGCCAGGTGAGTTCACTCGAATTAAAGGAAGAAGCCTCGATTTCATCCAGCAGCTTGAGTTGTTCATCTGAACTGTTTTTGATAAGATGTTTCGCCATTTTGCTTTGCTTTTAGGACATGTGAGAGACGTTTTAAGAGCATTTGATTAACAATTTTTTGACGATGTTTTAGGACGTTCATATCCGCGCCGTGCTAATGATTTCTTCGCTCAGTAATTGTAATGTGTACCGTTGTATGTAAACTAAGGACCCTGTGATGTCTATCAGCGCCATTGTCGTTTCGACAGATTTAGGGATAACTGATGACACATAGATTTTATGGTAAAGAATAGTCCAAACGCAAAGTTTGCAAGGTGAGTTCACTCGAATTAAAGGAAGAAGCCTCGGTACCATCCAGCAGCTTGAGTTGTTCATCTGAACTGTTTTTGATGAAATTTTTCGTCATTTTGCTTTGCTTTTAGGACACGTTAGAGACGTTTTAAGAGCATTTGATTAACAATTTTTGACGATGTTTTAGGCCGTCCAAGTCCGCGCCGCGCAAATGACGCGGTGAGTAGCTTGAGTGACGATGCGTGCGCGTCCGCGCGTGCGTGTGCCAGGGCTTGCGCCGCAGAGCTCCGGCGGGGACAAGCTTCGTGGGGGAGCGGGTGCTGGGCGCGGCGGCGGGCGTGGTGGGGCGGTGGCGACGCGGGCCGGGGCGCCGGACCGCCCCCGCAGCGCCGCCAGCTGAGGCAAGACGCGCTCGAGCCCGACAGCGCGCTGCAGGCCGTCGGCCTCGCTTCGCTGGACAGCGGCGACTTCCCGCGCGCCGCACCTGTCGAGCGCTCCGCTGCACGTGGAGCGAAGTCCGCGCATCAAGTGTGATCCCGCCGCGGCCGCCACGCCGCGGCGCCGTCATGCTGCTCGCCATGCACTCCGAGTACACCAGCCATCAGGACGAGCTCGACTGACCGGTGAGTGCGCCGACCCGCCCCTCCTCTCCCCGCGCCCCCCCTCCCTCGTGCGGATAAATGACGCAAACTTCTACGACGGGAAGCTGGTCCCAGATGATAACGTTTTGCCAGTGGACAAGTAGTGGGAATACTTCTATACGAAAGTTACTCATGTAACATTTGGGTGCAGTGGTTCTTTAATATTACATAATATAATTTATTGCACAATCGTAATAACACATTTAGGAAATTTATTCAAGACACCTGACTTCATGCGCTTCATCAACACGCTTTGTTCAAGAGTCAATCATACAGTTACCTCCCCCTGTAGTAACAATACTATGTTGCTATTGTTTTTCAATAAATACACATTTATAAATATCCTTTGCACGAATAATATTCTCTATCACATTTGCACTTGTTTGATAGGCAAACCATCAGGCATTGGTGTTCGGCAAGTATACGCATTCCCTTTTCGCAGCTAAAGATGCTAAACATCAGTGCCTTGTTGGTTGCATACGAACGTGGAGAAAATGTCACGTGCATAAATTAGTTATATGAATTTTTCCACCAAAAGTTCTTTGGTTGAAGTTATTATCTTGGACTCCTCTCCCTCACGCCTTTGAAGTTTGTAACATTTATCTGAGACATCTGTAGAACGCCCCGGACATTGCAGCGGCATCAGCTCCATGTTTAAGAAGTGAATAAAGGTTTTGGTGAATAGAATCGTATGACGTAATTCAATGCATCTTGCGGATGAGAGTTGTCAACGCTTTATTACGTCGTGACTTACACGCGCAGGGCATAATGGGTGATTGCATTTGTTTAGGCCACGTGTATCTTTGGATCCTCTATAACTCGGTTCTGGAGGTGCTATAAAAGTTCACTGGTGCCACGCTCTATAAAATCGGGCTTGACCATAATCCGAAACTCCGGAAAAGAGCAAACTGCTTGGATTTACAAAGGTTTCAAATTTACTTGACCCATGGTTGAAGACATCGGGATTCTATACATTGAGATTAACTGAAAGTGACAAGAATCACGACGAGTTTAGATCTTACGTTTAGTTCTCTTGATGTTTGTAATGAATGAATGAATTTTGCTCCAAATATTCAGTATGTTTTCTTGTTCAAAAATTTTAGTTAAAATAAACAATTACTAAATTTGTTTATCGAGGATTTAGTGTATTATACTTAATTAGCGTGAAGTGTCTGTGGTAGGTGATCATCGCGCAGTTTTAGTATTTTTATTCAAACTGTTTAAAAGTTATTTCGGAAAGGATGAGAAGATTTTTCTCTGTCTCAGAGACCATGAATTAGACTGTACATCCAGAAGTTAGTGTCTACACAATAAGTAGCGGAATATTTCCGTCGGTTTCAAGTTGAATGAGTATTGGACATTCGACCTCTTCTTGATGAGACTACAAAGTTTTAGAGCCCTACCCTCACGACGATTTGAGTTCTTCTGGGATGCTGAAGGAAATGTTTTGATATCAAGCTAACAGTAAATTGTATAAACAATGTCGTTTTGATGCCAAGTCAGTCGGGATACCAAAGATAGTTTGTCTAGAATATTTGTAATGTAGAAAATGGAATGAGCATAATCTCAATTGCATGTCTAGCATTGCTGCATTGCATTAGTTAAGTGTACGTATTTAGTAAACGCATTTACCCATTGAAAATAGAATTGTACGATTGGGGTTGGAAGAATAATGAATGGAGAATTGATAGGCATTAACCATTTACTACCTATTGACCTAACACGAGTTAAATGTGTTTTTTATTTTTTATTTTATTATTGTTTGTTGGTGATCATTGGAAGCGCAATCTGTGGCACATACATTCAAAAAACTCGTGGAGATGGAGGTTTTTCTTTTTTAAATAAAATGTGTGACGAAATATGTAAATGTTAAAATTAATCGTAATTTTTAGAATATAAATAATTTATTACATTAAAACATCCTTTAGAAGCCTTTTGAAGATATTAAGTTGATTATTAGTAATATATCCAGAAATGATGTACAGTAAGTAAACAGCCCTAACTTAAAGAGATAAAATGTTCTTGAGTGTTATCAATTTCCCATCCAAGAAGTGAATCCATTCTAGAGTTCAGGATTATGCTTTCATTTGGTGGTCGATTGAAACAATTGAAATGGGAAAACGTTCGAATTAATGCAAATGTGTACGCGTCCTAAACGTCTGCGAAGTTGAATTGGTTGATTTAATATTAATGTCTCTTGAAAAGTAGTAATAGAAGTTCCAAATTACAGAATACGCCCGAAAAAAATAACTTGCCCGAAACAAATAATAATTTGTCATTGGTTTGCTTCAAAGATGTTAATAATATTATGTGCTTTTCATTTTAATTATCGCAGCAGCTACCCACCATCCCCTTCGCCCAGGGGCCCTGAATCGTAAGTCTCACTAATTTCAGCATAGATGGTGCACGTGATTGATTTCAATATAGTCGGTGCTTCATGGTGCACGTGAAGTCAGAACGTCGGAAAATGATCGAAGGACAATTACCCCCAGTTACAATATTTCAAGCCCATGCAATGTTGCGTGTGGATCTTCACGGTTCAATTTCTTTCCTAAGAAACCTTTATTTGAAGCATCCTACACATTCGCGGTCACGGCCCGCATTTATATTTTTCTGGAAAAAGATTCGAATAAAATGGTGGTAATTTAAAATCCTAATACCCGTAGTAATAACATCCAATTGGCAGTTCTTTCTCTTCTTCACGTCTTCCTCTCTTATAGCACTCGATCATTTTTCCATCACTCTTGGTTTAATGCATGCAATACTCCAGAAACAACGTAAGTTAATCTGCACTGAACGCATTAACGCGTGAGAACTACTTTTTGAACTTGTCAGTTCACTCCATTTCCTTTAATATCCTTTTCATAACCTTTTTTTCGAGAAAATATTAATTGCGCAGTTAATTCTTTTCTCTGTTAACGTTAATGAAAATGTTCGTTTCTTTCTTTCCTTTCTTTTCTTTTCCGCATTTGGCCTATGATATGTTAATAACTCTCGTTTTCTCTTGGAGTAACTTCTGACTTCTCATTGATGGATTTTTAGTCGTGTAGTAGCAGTCGCTGTTGTAGTGGTTAGAGCATTTGGCTTCTCTCTGTGTTTGTCGGTGTGGCGTAGGCAAAGCAGCCTTGCAACAAGTTTTTCTGTTAATATTGTCGAAATATCTATCATAAATCATTATCATTACCATTTCATGTACAACTTCCCAACCCTTTTGTTTGATGGTGGTTTCATGATGATATGGGAGACAGTGATTATTGACGACACCAAAGAAAATATCAATTAACTAATTAGTGCATTTCTGAAAACTGAATTGCGCGCTCGCACACAAAAAAACACACATCCCCACTCACCATTATAGATCTCCACTCATTCCTACGTCTCTCTACTTGTCCCTAGGCTCCTCCCTCTTACGCCTATTCGCTCCCTGCTCTTCTCCGCTCGTTCTTAAGCTCCCACACTCGTACCAAACCTCCCCGCTCATCCCTGCGCTTGTCATCTCGACCTTGCGCTCCTCCGCTCGCCCTTACGTTCCTCCCGTCGCCCTTACGTTCCTCCCGTCGTTCTTACGGTCCTCCCGTCGTTCTTACGTTCTTGCCGTCGTTCTTACATTCCTACGCTTCTCTTCACGCTGTCTCTCGTCTCTTCATTCCTCTCGTTCCTACGGCTCCCCACTCCTCACACATACATTCACTCACATAATTCGCGCAAATAGACGTAATTGTGTTTAAATTTGCCTAGAAGTGCAATAATTTCATAACTACATTCAAGAAATTCTAAACTGGTTGGCTTGGGCGTGTAATGGAGACGCGGCCAGTGACCCCCATATCCCTACGTAATAAAACACTGTATTTCCTGTATTGTGATAAATGTCTTGTTTTTTCTGATTATTCCTTTTTTATGCAGAAAATTTGGAGATTTATACAAGACATTCGAGGAAGAGGCTTTCGATACCACGTGGCAATCCCGTAATTGGTCCACGTAAAATCAATTGTTTTAATTGCATCAAGGTTATAAACTCATTTATGTTGTATGTTTTATTTAATTTCTGATAAAATATGGCGTAAAAAATAAAATTCTTAAAAGGAAAGGGAGTTTTAAGGACCCCAGAACTGTGTTAAGCCCCTCTCTGTTTTAGTCAGCCTACGCCAATCCCGATTGGGATCTTGTCCAGCAGTGTGAATATGCGTTCAATTAGTACCATAATTGCTGTTAAACATAAGCTCGCCTCGCTCCATTAACCTCAATGCGAGCCTTTAGGCCAGTGGAGATTTACAGTCAATCTAAAGTGTTACATCACTACTTAAAAGTAACCAGTGAAATCGCTCAATTCTACATCCGTCTTGCTCATGGCGAAAAAGGAAATGCTTAACTCGTATTATTTTTACAGTCCTTTAATTGAATACATGCAAGAGTATATGTTTAATTTCTCAAGGCGCTAAATATTGAGAATGGTAAAATTAATATGTTCACCGAAAACCCTCCCCCTTCACCATCATGCAGTGGAAATAGATTTTCGTAATCTGGTTTTTTTCGATTAGTCGTTTACTATCTCATTTTTTCAATTTCTTATTAATCACTTTAATGAATTTTAATTAAAAATCCTTAATTTACATTTTGTTACAATTAAACATCTGTTTACATATCTTCTGGGGATCTATTTACCCGCCCCGCACATACACCTGTGAATCGTCTCTGGGCTAACTCTTCCCTCGCAAAGGTACTAAAGTATTTTATAAGTAACGACTAAACTTCGTTCTAATTAAAGTTGAGCCATACCACGTCGAATCGCACAAAAATGGCATGGTCTTTTTGAAAACGGTTTTTTTATTAAATATGGTATCCGAAAAAAAGTAGCATTTTTTTAATCACTTGAAAACTTTAAGATGTTCATATGACCGTACAAGAGATGATAATTTACGATTATGTCGCAAAATACAATGATAGTTGATACATAGAATGTTTAGCATTCAAAATTCATGGTTTGTCTGATTAATAACTTTGTCAACTATCCATGGAGTCAGTGTAAAAGAGCTAAACAAGTATTTAGAAACAGTAGGCGAATATCGTGTCACGAAAAGAAAACTATGTGCAATAAAGACCTCAAAATACATTACTCCAAAACACCATTGCATGACTAACTAAATACAATTATAAAGTTTGTTGCAGGTCAGAAAGTATTGATGAACTACTAAAGAGTTGAAGATTTTCAGGAGCTGTCAAGCATACTTTAATTTATTTTCTCACTTTACATCGTAAGAAGAGAAATATCGTACAATTGCGCCGGTAAGCGCCGAATTTTGGATCGAAAACCCTTATTGACGGGCCTTAGTAACGGATGAGTGGATAAATCTTGTTAGAGGACTTAATATATACGAACACGTGTAATCAGAATCGATGTTTTGTTGTTCCTTGATACCAAAAACTCGATTGACGGCAAAAGGTCCGACCGTCCATCCACGGTCAACGATAACACCGAAACCGTTCAGACGATTTTCTCAGAAGTTCATATTCCTCGATCGATTGGAAGGAATTCAAGGCCCTGCGAGGTTGAAACGGATATTTTGATATGTGGGAGTACTTAACATTAACCCTTAAAACTGTTTCAAAATTGGCTCAAAAATTTGTTTGTTTTATTAAACTTTGTCATCGAATAGCGTAATTTGGAAAAAAATTCAAGAAAAATTTGGAGCCATTTTTCAGGAAATTTGAAAATGTTGAGACTGTGTTAAGTACTCGCAAAATCCAAAATATACGTTTCAAACTCAAGAGTGCCATGTTCATTTAAATTAATAGAGAAATACCAATTTTGGAGAAAAGCTACTGAACGTAGCAGTAGGGAAGAAAGAAATATGATGGTCAAATTTTGATAATTTTTGCGCGATTTGACTTGGAATGGCTCAGATATGCATTTAAAATGTTGGTTAGTGGGGCAGGTTTTTTCGAGAAACTGCACGATCTGTCAGGCACGCACTCGTTCATAAGAAACCAAATAATAATATTGTAGGACTGTTCGAATACGAAGAATCATAGCGCTGTTATAGTTCACTGGTTTGAAGCTCTTATACGAGTGTTCCAGTTAAAACAAAGTTTCCGTCGACACGTAGTCTGGAGTCATATTCAGACAATGCGAAGAAGAATGCCCTAAATCTCCGTCTCCCCCCGTAAACCATTACCACCTACTTTAGGGCCCCTTCAGCAGCGCTTCCGAGTGGCAAAGCATTGGCTTAAATGGGGGTATTCAGACGAGCGGCGCAGTGGCATTTAGTGGCGCCCTCCCTCCACCAGCAGCGCAGAAGCGCTTCCGCCCCCTCCTCCAGCAGCACACAGTTCTAAAGGCCATTCACAATGCCAACATGAACATAAGCATAACGCATAGACGTAAACATTAACATACGTGATAGACTGAAGTATTAACAATGTCTCTCATTAACGTATGAAAAATAGGTGTTTCTATTGGCTGTGAGCCATTCTAGTTGGATGTCTACGATTCTACGGATGTCATTGGTAACGTACTGTGATTGGTACATTTCTTATGTTTTGCATAAGTACAGAAGCTTGCAAGGTTTAAAGTTAGTCTTACATATTAAGCTTATGCGAACGCATTGTGAACGAGTCCGGTTATGGGCGTAACTTTTATGCCCACGCCAGGCTCATGTTTATGGGCATACCAGCCCTGAGGAAGACCACGACAAGATGGTCGAAACGTCGGCAACACAGTCTTCGACGCGGCGCCAGCCCAGATCACGCACATGACTCTGGCCGCGGAAGCCTACGACTTCAAGCTCATGTTCATGTTTGCATTGTGAATGGTGCTTAAACGGCGGCCTTCGCACTCGGTCATTCGGAAGCGCCACTGCGCTTCGCTCTCCCCTGTTCGGTGCGTGCGTGCGTGCGTGCGTGCGCGCGCGTGTGTGTGTGTGTGTGTGTGTGTGTGTGTGTGACGGAGCGCGCGTGCGCAGTGTGCGGTCTGCTGTCGCCGCCGCGCTCGCCGCGCCTGCTGTCGCCGCCGCGGCCGGGAGACCACCCGCACCCGCTGCCGTCGCTCGGCGCGCCGCCCACGCTCGGATGATGTCCAACCCGGAGATGGCGCTTGTAACCTGGAGAAGGAGCACCTGCCGCTCGGCGCGGGAGAGCGACTTACCTGCTGATGCAGGGGCTCATACCGGCAGCGCATCACAACGACAGCAAGCGACGACAGCGACACCTCGACCACCTGACTCGTGGCTGTGCATGAGGTGGCGCAACGAGGATGGCGGCGCGGGGCGCGGCCCGCTTGCGGAGGCCAGCGACCATTCGGACGTGCGCCGACCTGCCCCCCGCCCCTTGCCCTCCGGCGCCCGCACTCGCAGCACGTCGCAGCCCCGCCGCCGCCCCCGCCCGCCCGCCGCCTCGCGCCAGCAGCAGCAGCAGCAGCAGAGCAAGCAGCAAGAGCGCGCAAGCTCGCGGTGGAGACGCCGACGCCACCGCCGCCGGCCGTGGAGCAGCCGGCGGCTCCTCGCCCCGGCCTCGGCGTCGGCCTGGCTCTCGCCGCCCCCGCACGCCCGCTGCAGCCGCTCCAAGCCTGCTGAGCGCGCGCTCCGATAGAAGAACAGCCTCATCCCACCACCGAGAAATGTGTTGAGTCCCGGCGCGGGAGGTGGCGGCGGCAGCGCGGCAGGCGGTGGCGGGCGAGAGCCGTTCTCCGCGACGCTGCGCCAGCGGGCGCCAGGTGGCGCAGCGCGCGCTGCGAGCGACGGCCGGGCCCTGCGCTGGGCGCCGGCGCGGACGGCGGCGCGGACGGCGGCGGAGGCGGCGCCGAGGCGGGACCTTCAGCCTGCGACTCACGTGCTTGTACCGATTCCAGTCACCTCTTTGCGTTCGTGTTCCTTCCCGTGGCACGATTTGTCTCCTCTTCAACATCGTGTACTGCATTTTGTATTCCTTTAGTACCTTCTCCCTTCTATTAGGTTTTACCTAAAATAATGTGTGTCAGAATTTAGAAATGACACCGTTTTTTGTAACATACTTGTGTAAAGATGTCTTAGCTAATGCCAGTTTGTCTTTTTATTTTAACAACACTCCACACCTGAGGAGTAGGTCAAATAAGGTACATTTAGCTAATTTTTTTCTAGGAAGTTTAGAATTGGATTGCCATTTGTAGAAATGTTTTTAGTTTGGTAAATATTCTACAGGGAGCGCACATGCTTCCCCTCTAGTGTTTTTCACAAGGAGTAGCCACAAGAATTTATTCCATAAGTTGCATTATATCATCATAGCTCTGAAGATTGCATGTGTACGTACATTGGATAAACCAAGAAAGTAGTAAAGGAAAATTTTGAGATGTAATGCAGTATGGGCAAGGTTTTAATAATGCATTGTTTTTGCGTGATTGCTTTTATATTGCAAACTTTTTTTTTTTATATATTTTAAATGATTTATCTATATTTGAAAAACTGTAACAAACATATCAAGATGATCTCAATACTTTCCATAGGAAATAAGTGGTATGGTGCAGTAAAGAGCACATCAGCTTCACATAGCTATACTTTTACATTAACTCTACTCTTTGAAGAAACAACTTAATTTCTCTTGTACAAATTTTAGACGTTAAATTGCCAAAACTGTTTCTATGTAACAGCTAATATGCTCATATTTCTTTGCATGTTTTTAATATTCAGTTCTGTTTTTAATATTCTGCTTTGGTGTTCAAATAATTTGTCACTTGGTTGCTTTTAAAATCCAAAATTCATATCACCTTAAATTGTTGCTTATATGATTGAATATAATTTCATTTTTTGTTATCCGTTGTTAAAATTTTATTTACTTTTATAAATACCATGAAAATTATCAAGAAAGATACATTTGTACTTTTACAAAATCATAATTGTCAATCTGGTTGTTGAATGAAAAATGTAATATAATCAATTTAATCATTAGCAGTTTTCCAAAATGTCTACTGGAGTTCAAACCACAATGTGCTCTTGTACTGATATTTGTATTAATGCAAATGTGCCATATCAAACAGTGTTTTTATTTCTTTGTATCCTAATATCTTTGAAATTTTAAAAATACATTGTCCTAAATATTTTTGGTTTTTACTTTACTGGTGATAACTTTACCCCCCAAAAGTATAGAAAAAATGTTAGCCCTTTTACATTGGTTTAAAACAGTCATAACTCTCAAAGAACTCAGAATGGATAACAATTAACTTGAAATATGATTTTGATAATATCGCTACACTGCATGAGTCGTTTGTGCTGGGCGCGCTTCAAAACCCTGCTTTCTGTGCCGTTAACTCTTGACTGGATCCCTGGCCTAACTCAACCACTGGTGCCCTGCTGTCAATGTATTCTGTGATCCTTGGGATATACGAGTGTAAAATTGTTCAATACGTTGTAGATTTCTTTGTGTGAATGGAATGGAGAAGTTAGTCTTAATAGTGGCCTGTCCTCTCTTATTGGATGTAATGTACTATGAGTGGCAGATTCAACAAGCAATACAAAGCATGTCGCTCATGTTTTAAAGAATAAGACAAAAATATTTTTCAATTAACTTATTCCATTATACTTCAATTAATGCATACTGGAACAATTATCAGACATGGTAGATTTTATTCATTTTATCATTTATGTGTAGTACTTTGTAATAAAAAAAAAGAGTATTGTTTAAATCATATAATTATACATGAATGAATTTAGCATTAAGTAATGGAAAAATAGCATTGTATGATGTGAAGCAAAGCACGTTCTGCATGAAGACATTTTAAAGAAGAAAAAAAAGATTTATGATAACGGTTCAGAATTAAACCATAGGTAATATTTAAATTAATTGTTTCGCTTCTAATATTTGAGTTTGCATTCTTCTGTACATCTAGATTACTTTGATAAATTTTTTAGGTTCTTTGCCATAGCTGTGAAGAAGTTACCACTCCAGTTATTAGTTTTCTTGTACTTGTCTCTGGATATTCTGCAATGGTAGATGATAAATAATGTTACAGTAGAGTTATTGTTGCTAATATAAATGTCAATAGTTGGTGGAGAATGCATAATGTGATGTAATATGTACATAAAAATTAACCTGAATCTGCTTCCAGCTGAAATCAGGCATTAAAAAATGAAATTAAATAATCTGCGTTAACTCTTTATCTGCTACAGCAGTCATCTGCATTAAAGTTGAACAGTATCAGAAATTAACAACAAATGAACTGTGAATATGAGAAATAGATTATACTCGATTTGTGTGGAAGCATTACATTTAAATATTTTTAAAATAGAGGTTTATTGGTATTGGAGAAAATTATTTATCGACATGAATCATGTTTTTTCAAAAAACCTAATTAACGTAGAATGAAAGGAAATAGAAAATAATGATGATGACTATAATCATTCATAAAAACAAACTTTTCATTAAAGTGAGATTGCCTTGACAAAACCACAAAGCAAAAAGGAGTACAAAATTGTCCAGTTCACAACAAATATTTTATACAGTTAATTAGTTACATGAGTGTGTGAAATTATTTTTAGTTAATCCATTTTGATTCATGGAATAAATGAAGATGTTTGATTTGTAACTGCATTTTCTGGGAGAGAAGTGAAATCATGTCCAACAAGAATAATCTGTACATTTGTTGCATATGTTATTCATATTGTGTTCAGCTTTCCATTCCATCATTTTATAAACATTTCTAAGAATGCAATATAATTTATGAGTAAGTTGTTATTCCGTTCCTTCCAATATATGAGCATTGTCGAGTTGTTCATAAAAAGATATTTAATTCTTCTGAGAATTAGATGTCCATGTGTGTCTTCTGTTGGCAAAATGTGTGAAGATTAGGTATCTGATCTAAAATCAGCAAGCAGGTCATTCTGCAAGAAATTAGCATTTAAAGGGTTAAACATTAATAATATGACATAATACATACATTAAATATGACAATCATTAAGCTTTTCATTCTTGAGACTGTTGTAAAATGTGTTACTGAGCATTTTGCTGTGTACATATTGAAATCGTTATTTGTGCACCTGCTAGATCATTGGAATGTATTACTTGATTGCTCAGCAACATTTTATGAATTAATGTAGGCTAAGCAATAATAATGCTTTCTTGCTCTTACAACCAAAAATGTTTAGATCAGGACTGTACATTCATATATATGTTATTTCTGCCACAGTTAATTTTCATAGCAGAACAAATAGGTCAGATGATGAAGCAACTAATTTTTGTTATTTTATAAACCATTGTGTAGGTTATTGTGCAGACTTGATAGTATAATTTGAGATGATCAGGTCTATGTGAGGGATTGCTATTAAAAGGCTCATTGCAGGATTTATTTGTTTTGTCCTGTATAATTTCCTCAAACACTTTGTATTAAATATTCTGTTCAAGAAGAATAGATAAAATAGATTTCCATTGAATATGACAAATATTTAGAAAGGAACAAGTACTCAGTTCACTTTACATATAGTAATAAATTTTATTTTTCTGAAGTAGTGCAAGTGCAGTTATCAAGTAATTTTTTAATCATTATATAATTAATTTGTTATTTTTGTTTGCAGTCTTGTGAAACTGCATAATCTGATTTTGAATATGTCACTGTGTTATACCAGACATGGTACCTGTTATTGTTGCCCAGAATTGAAGTGGACATAATACAAAATTTCTTTAAGTGGATAATCATTTGTTTATAAAAACAAAACAAATGTGAGTGTCAGTAAAATAGTGATATGTGTATGAACTCAGAATCAGAGTTTTTTTGAGATGTTAAATGTGCGAGAGACCCCAAATACCAATGAGGCGCAAAATTTAGATTTTTGATCTTGTTTTAAAATTTCTGAATGTTCAATGAAATATTAATTCTTATTTTCTGAAGATTGTATTGGTAATAGGTTAAGAAAATGCTTACTTTTATACATGAAAATTATCTTATTTTACCAGGTTCCTTTCAGCTCATTGAAACTCAATTTTTTTTTTTCCCTAATTTTAAACTTCAAGAAAGATGATGTAGGAAACTTCAAGGGGTATGTGCAGATATTGTAAACGATTTACATAGGAGTAGATAAATCAGTAATATCATCTGGTTTTTGTACTGTTTGTAGGCAGTATGTACAAGGATTAGAGGAGTGAAATTTGGTAATTATGAATGTCTAAAAAATTGTCTTAAAATATATCATAAAAGTTTCAATGCCCTGTATTTTTGACACAGGTGAGGACCATTTTTAGCCTTTCATTTGAAACATAATGTGATGTTGACAATATTTGTCAGTAGGCTTTCCTTCTTTGTATTATGAGAAATATCGTATCAGATTTGAGAATTTTGATGATATTAGCAGGGTAGAGTGGAACATTATTTGACAAAAATTCCATTTTGGTAATAGTATTGCGATTTGAGATTAAAATTTTGCATAAGCATTATTCATTGCTCACAATGATACCAGAGAATTTGACAGAAATCTCTGGAACTTATGTTTGTACTGCAGAGTAGATCAACATTCAAAATTGGACTTCAATGCCAGCAAGAATTTCTCTCTACCCTGATCTGCCTGCTTGCTTGGCTCAGAGACAATTGAATTTTTCCCAGAGGATGAGGAAAACTAAAATTATTATTTATAAATGGTCAGTTGATAACCAACAGAGCTATGATAGTATGTAGATAATGTTTAAAGTGGTTCTTTGTACAAACAGTATAAGAACATTATCCAGTGCATGAATTGTACATGTGGTGGAAAATGTGTAGTTTCTCTCTTGGGCCACTGCCAGTATGGCAGCTAGTATATCTATACATGTTATTTTGAGGCAGTTTTGAAACTGCATGTTACCTTTAGGAAGAAATCAGACTCTTCTCATGTGGAAAGGAGATATTTCTTAATTCCACATGTTCATGTTTGCCACTCTTTATTTTTCTACTTGATCTTGAACTTCATATCAATTCACCCAAGTGCACAAGATGTAAATGTTCTAACCCATTTCTCGGTGCCTCTGTCCTATTACTCGCTCTCAGATATACACAGACCTGTGAAATGGCACAGGAAAATATTTTGCTTCCTTCTATACTGTCACTAACTGATAAAAGGAAAATAAACTATTCATACCAATTGTGTTTGTTCATATATTATTTTCATATCCTCTC
Source organism: Gryllus bimaculatus (assembly GCA_017312745.1). Classification (NCBI taxonomy): domain Eukaryota; kingdom Metazoa; phylum Arthropoda; class Insecta; order Orthoptera; family Gryllidae; genus Gryllus; species Gryllus bimaculatus. Next base: position 1,414,406 of record BOPP01000052.1, on the reverse strand, counting down.
CTTGCAATTTGTGTAACATCCATTTCTTTTGCCACAAAACAGTTTCATTTAAATTAATATGCTTATCTTTTGTTTTCTTTAATAAAACTTTCAAAAACATTTTCCATTTCTATCAGCTTAAAATGTAAATACTGGTGCAATTTAACAAAGCAAGAATTAATTACAAAGCACACATTAATTACTTTCTGTATTATTGACTTAAAAAATCCAGCTAATTGCAGAAAAAAGAAAGTGTGAATGTGCATGTGGATGTATACATGCATGGGGGGGGTCATCTTATTTAAAAGACCATTTTACCATTAATTTCTTTTTATTCTACATGTTCTAAATACTCAAATGAAAAATATAGTAATTTACAGTTCCAGTATTTAAGAGGTCTGCTTAGGCATATTTCTCACCTCAAAAACCTGAAGAGAAACTGAACATGTTGGCAAGACTCCCCCATATTATAACCTTTGGGGTGGACTGAATATTCAAGAAATGTTCAATGTCTCTGAAAGAAACTTTTCATTACGTAATGTAACAATAGATTGATGGAGAGATTTTGGTAGTGAATCCTACATTTTAAGAATCAGAGAAAATGTGTGTTGGTGTCTGTGAAGTACATATTTCTGGAATATCAGGTAAGTATGATTATGTTCTGCACAATAAGACTAGAAAACATGAGTATGAGATCTAACAATAACAGAAAGACATAAAGATATCTTGATATTTGAAAGGGCAATATTGAGTATTTTGTGAAAACAGAATTGGGATATCTCCTAGTACAATGAGAGGATGAAAAGGTCAAGCTGTCTTTAATTTATAAATTTTCTCAGTATCCATCATAGCTGCTGCACATCAGGATTTTTTATTACCCATTTAATAGGAGATTGTTTACTGTTGTGTGTTTGTTAGTTGTTTTTTTTATACAAGGGTAGGTGGAAATCTTCAAAAGACACCATGTGGCCCATACTACATATTAGTGTGAGATGTGGGTGTGTACTCACTAAAACCACTTCCCTAGGCTTCTCCAACCCTTTAGATTTGCCATTAGGCAGTGACAGCTTCACGGGAGTGAATAGGGCATGTACCTCCTAGCCTTGGGCATCATCTCTTCTGCACCTTGAGTCTCAGCTTCTTTATTATTTGGGCCGCGAAGGCCACCACTGCTTCCCACTTCTCCCAAGAAGCTGGCATTCCCCTTACGATGTTCTTGCGCTCCAGCTACTGTCCAAGTTGCCATTAAAAATGTGTCCTCTGTACTTCAAACCGGGGGAAGACTAAGAAAACTTGTTTTGCATCCACTGTAACTGGGGAGCAGTGATGTGCTGAAGAGGGTGTAAATGCTTGTGTGTGGATGTGGGTGGGGGCATGCATATGTGCAGAAATATGTGCTTGTGTGTGAGAGAGAGAGAGATTGGAAGTCAGTGTAACAATATTTTCAGGTTTTATGTGATCCCACACTTTTAATGTATAAATCTCGTAAGTACAATTTATTCTTATTAAAAATATGTTCAATCAGCAATATGCAGAACATCAAATAAGATCTTGTGGAGTAAGAACTCATTAGCTCATTCAAAAATATAAATCTCTAAAATCATACACATGAATTCAAATTTGAATTTTAGAGAAGGATTTTAATATTCCCCTAGCAGGAAAGTGCAAATAGCTTTGCAAGAAAATAATATAAGTGATGAAAACTATATTAGCAATTATCAGGCCCAGGCCAACTTCATTTTGATACAAAAATTCTACTAAAAAATAAGATAAACTACTGTTATCAACATTAGTAAGATTTTTTTATTTTTATTTTAAAAGTTAAATACAGTATTTTTAAATTGTCTAGCTTCAATTCATGAAAACACTCATTATGTTCAAGGAATGAAAATAATTGACAAATAAATAAAAATTCACTCCTGATGTCAATTAAATACTGGTATCAAAGTAAAACAAAAAACAAATATTCTAAGGTCACAATCAAGACTTATGTACAAATTACCAATATATTTGATGACACAATACCAATTAAAAGATGCAATCAAACATGGGGGGCCCCGGTTATGGAAGAATAGTTCCTTGGTGCTTATTTAATTACATTAATAAAATTACTGATGGCCAAAGGTCATATCATTAGAGGCTTTTTAATGTAAAATGCAAAAAATTTACTATTTATCCAGACTTAGACTAATATTTACTTTAGCTGGAATGCTTACACAGATAAAATGTGGATATTTCAACTTTTATGTGTGATTTTTGTTGGAGTTATCAAAATAAAATGAATAAGATATCATTGAACTAATTATTTAGAAAATGGGATTTAAAGAAGTTTCACACAACTTCATTTGGGCACATTATGGTAGGTAATTGACTTCAAGGATGATTTATTATTTTCACTTAAGTTTTAGTGTGCAGGTAAATTTTGACTCAATATTCTTAATAATAAACTAGTGACTAGACAATATGAAAAACTCCCCGGAGGTAAACCAGCAATAAAAAGTTCCCCTTATGAAGTAATTACTCGAATAGGCGAGGCACTAACTGGCTTACAGATTAACTAAGTTATTGAAGCTGTTTTTTTTTTTGCATCACCTACAATTATGAATGTGAATATGTAGTTTTATGAAGTGTGTTATGAATGTGTAGTTTTCATTAGATATTTAAGAAAATGTGACAACTGAGAAAGTAGCTCCACTTCAGACGCTGTTGCTGGCAGATATTGTACCGATCCGTACCTGTGCCAGGTCGTGCCACCCAGATCACCAATTCATTGCGTGAGGGGGTGAAGAGGGCGTACCAGCCAGTGCCACTCCCCAAGTTTCGGGAAAATGACGCACGAAAGACACGAGCATCTTTTGACTTCCATTTCGGGTTCAGAAGCACGCATTTGAATTGGGAGCCCGCGGGGGCACAGAGGACAGAGGCAAGTCGAAGAACGGAGGTTGTTTAGTGTGGTATAGTTTGTCAACTGCATCGACTGTGTAACATGGCGGATATGAAGCAAGATCTGAAAACTGTGGAAGATCAGCAAAATTACACTCCTAGCAATAACAGTGATCCCAAAAACATGCAAGAATTAACCCAGTATGTAAGTATAGAGCGAATTGTTTTAAGAAAATTAAAAGTGTGGTTGTCCAATGACTTCTGAATGTTGTTGACATGATCGGCACCCTCTCAAACTTTCGTGATTTAACCTCTACTGCTAATTTAAATACATGTAATTATGTATTTTTCTTTCGTTTTCTAGGTCCAAACTCTTTTACAAGGAATGCAAGACAACTTCCAGACAATGTCAGATCAAATTATTACAAGAAATATCCTTTTTCACGTTCCGTTATGAACAACTTGACTAGTGATATTATTTTTATTCTTTATTGTAGCGTTTCAAGTGGTATTTACTGGATCAGTGTACTTCTATAACCTGGTAATAATTAACTCGCTTTCTTAAAGTCAATTGCCATGGATTTCATGAGTAAAAAACGTCATTTTATGTCTTGAAACCAATTTTCAATCATTGGACATTCTTAGATTCATTTGTGTGTGCGTTTGTCATTAATAATATTAGTTATTTTTTGAAGGATAAGATAAGAGTCAAATATGATTTTTTTTTTGTTGGTATTAGGAATTTAGTAGGATTATTCAAACTAGACCGAAGTAAATATTGTACAAAGATTTCAACAGAAAATTATTTCATAAACAATTTCACTAATACTTTTTTACAATTATTAATTTTTTACTTACATATATGTAAATGTATAAGTATCAAATGAAAAACATTTCATTCTATTTCAGTTTTATTTAAAATATTGTTTTGAAGTGTTTGTAATTTGTGTAATATGATTTTGGACACCAAATTTTCATTTTGTATATTATTCCTTTGAGTTTTGTTGTGCGCTGTTCTTGTTTATTCTCATATATACATCCTTAACTTCTCTTACTAGATGAAATGGGCAATCGTATTGATGATTTGGAAAAGAACATTGCAGATTTGATGACACAAGCAGGAGTAGAAGGGCCAGAAAAGTGAACTGATTTATACAAGTGGCTTTAATAACTTTCATTTTTTATGTATTATGTGTATGTAACCTTGTATCTTGTAAGTAGTATCATGTAAGATTGCAAAATAATTAATATGAATGAATTGGTTCTTATAATGCAAGAAGAAATGGATTGATAGATGCATTCCTTTTGACAGATTTTAGAAGTGTTAGGAAAAATATGTATTCCTGCATGTAAGATGATTTAAGCAATAATAACTTATTCTAAATTTAATTTGAATTTTTTTGTGTCTAACGTCAACTGAAAATACTTTTTACATCCCCAGAGAAAAAAGGTATACGTTTTTTCATAGTATTATTACATAACAATCAACTAACCTACAGCACCATACTGATTTTCAAAAAGAAAAGTAATGTTTATTTTAACAAATTATTGATGTATATTGAATTACTTTACATTTGTATTGTATAATTTTTTTAAAAAGACCTAATATATTTGTAACAAATAATGTTCTTCAGCTTCTAGGTCAATGACACCCATCTCGGTCAGGTTTTTTGTCCAATTACCATGATCCATTGAGCAAATGATGATGGCCTCTTGTTTTGCTTCTAGACGTAAATGTAGCTTCACTATGCACACATTTTGTTGAACTCTCCTTTTGCTTGTAATGGGTAGGAGTAGAGGTAAGGGCGAGTTACTATTTTGTTAGCAATGCAGAAAAATCATATCTGCAGTTCGTTTAGCGATGCAAATTAATTTTTCTGCAACTCAGGATCGCAAAAGGTCTGTTTTCTTTTCAAATATTGCCAACTTCACACTTTTTTAAAATTTATTTATTTTAAACTTTTACTCATCTTTCAAATATTTATGGTTAAAATGATGGGAAGGGATTCTGGAACTCAAGAAAACATGCACAATGATCTTCTCCCCCATATGTCACCTACATTTTTGACTGTTTTTTTTGGCTAAATAAATCTAAATCTAAACTGGTCATTTAAGAAGATTTATTGAATATTACTGAACACATTGATTAGGTGAAAGCCCAGAATGTACAAGGGGGATGCAAAATAGCTAGGCATGAAAATTCAACTGGCTCAAATGTTTTTGGTTTTATTGAGTGTATAATTTTTAAATCAAGTTAAAGTAATTTTAAAGTGTGATGTAAACATTAACTCTTCAATAATATAGTAGAAAAAACATTATGCAAATTTCATGTTTTGTTTTCATTCGTCATGATAGTGTTGGTTTGTACACAGATTCAAATTGTGAAAAGAAATTAATGAAGTTAAGAATTTTTTTAATTTTTTGTAGGTCACTTTTGAAACTAGGCAGAATCCATATTTTGTGGGTTCTTGCACCCTTGAACAGCAAAACACCTTTTTTTGACTGTGATCAACAGTAGTGCCCTAAAGAAGAGTTTAAAATAAGGTCATGTATAATTTTTGAAAAGTATGAGTAATTTTGTTTGAAATACAGGTAATTTTTTAAATTCCCCCCCCCCCCTCCAAATGGTTAAAAAAATTCCCTTACATTTTCTCTTCAAATGTTACCAAAGCACAGTAAAAAAATGTGGTGCTAGTCTCATTTCCGGTGAACTGAACTTTCTAAAATTGTAAAAAGTTATCCTTTCAAAACTACAAAATTGAAGATGTAGATTTTTGTCATAAACAAAATTTGTTCAAAATAAATTCGTTCTTTAATTTTTTTTAATCGAGCACATTTCATGTAACTTCTGCTTGAAAATAATGCAGTTTATTAAAAAAACAAAATTATTCTCTATGCTATGTTCCATTGTATTCCTATGTATCATTTCTAATGTTTAAGATTGATATTTTTGCCTTGGAGGTTGATCAGACAAAACCAGATATCATTATCCTTACAGAGACGTTAAATTTGGATTTGCAGTCTCGCTGATGTGTATTACAGGATATAGTATTTACAGAAAGGATAGAGAGGACAGAAGAGGAGGGGGCTGTCTACGTTAAGCAGAAGATGCAAACTAAAGGTATTATGATAACCAGGCTTTCTGAACTCTAAGATACAGATGTGGAAGATTTTGTGGTTAAAATTCTCTGCTAGGAGTTTTCAAATTATATTAGTGGGGGGGTGTAGACTACCGGCATCTGGCTACAACATTAGGCATGCAGTTCAGATAGTTTGAAACTATTGAAGGAGCATGTAATCAATATGAGCTGGTGACTCGATACCGAAATATTAATTTTTCAAATATTATGTGGTCAAAACATGGTGTACTTGGTAGAAACAAAGTGGAGCGTGAATCCTTACAGATCTGTAATCCAGATGGTAACCGAACCAACCAGGATCAGAGCTTGTCAGAATCTGTCTCTATTAGACTTGCTGCTTGTGACAGGTGAAAGCATTATTACTCCACCTAGTATGAGACCAAATGTTGGTTTGAATGACCAGTGATGATAACATTTTTACAAATAGAAATATCTCGTTCAATTCCAAGGCAGAAGTTGCCAAGTTTGGATTACTGCAATTGCTGATTACAGTTTGATAAAGACAGGCCTGGAATCGCATATTAAATGTGGAAGGATGCCCTAGAATTACAATAATTTCTGGGAAAGGATATAGCAATTAAGTAGGTGCTTACTCGGCAAGCTTAATGGGAAGGAGGATAGAGAAATGGATTGATAGAGAAATAGTGAAGAAATCGAGAGCGAAGTGAAGGGCATGGGCAGGGGATATATACTCTGGGCATGGGTTACTTGTAGAAGAACCAGAAAGGATGGGGTTTACATAATCTACTGTGGACTTAATAACAAGATCATAAAATTTAGTAAAAACAAATGCAAAATGTGAGGAAGATATTATCCAGGGGGGGAAAGTGAATATACTCGTATATTAGAAGTCGAACGATGAACAAAACTGGCTCATCGATGTGTTTGGATGTGGGAGGTGAATTCATATTTGATCAGATAAGAATCACAGAGGTTTATGCGGATTACTTTCGGGAAGTCTATCATTGAACTGGATGGTCCCCTTCCAACAGTTGAAGACCTGAATATTGCCACTCTTGAAAACGTGGATCTCTCTCTAATCATGGTTTGCTCAGATGCTATGTGGAATTGGATGAGAGCTTAGCTGTAGGACCTGATGACATTCCTATGGAATTTCTGAATAGATGTGCAACACAACTTGCTCCTACTTTGATGGAAATCTTTACAGTCACTGGATGCAGGCAAGGTCCTGCTACAGTGGAAGTTGCTGTTACCACTCCAATTTTTAAAAAAGGAAACAACCAACTGCCCAATAACTATTGTCCTGTCAGTCTGACCAGCAAAGTGGGTAAGGTAATGAAAAGGCTTATTATGCATGAGCTGCTTAACCATACAATGATCAATGAGGTTATTCCTTGACAGCAACATGGTTTTGTACCTGGCAGATCCTCAACCATCAACCTACTGAGTGCTTTGAATGACTGGGCTAGGGCGACTGATGAAAGTTACCCCATTGACATAATCTACCTCGACTATGCCAAAGCCAATTACATCGCTGGAATGAAGATTATCTCAGTGGTAGAACTTTTCAAGTTTGTTTTGGAAGCACTCTTTCTCTCTCTCTTTGCTGAGACCTGTTAAAAGTTGTGTTCCTCAGAGCTCTGTTCTGGGACCCATCTTGTTTCTTTTGTATATAGCTGACCTTAGAAAAGGCTCGAGATCAAAGTGAAATAGTTATGCTGATGACACTAAGCTATGTGCCCAATATTGCTACAAGTGGACCTTCAAGGAGATTTGCAAAGGATAGAGAAGTGGTCCGGTTTGTGGTTACTCCCATCGAATAACATCAAATACAGTGTCCTTCATTTGGGCAAAAACAAACCCAGAAATCTGTACCAGACTGGTGGTTGTACAACAATACAACCAGTGACCGAACAGGTTGACGTAGGCGTGGTTGTAACCCAAGATCTCAAATGGAACAGACAGGTTTCAGCAGTCGTCAAGAGAGAATTTCTGCACTGTATCTGATGAGGAGAGTGTTCCCAAGAATTAAGGTGACAGAGATGAAGAAACTGTGATGTATATCCGACCGATTTTGGAATATTTGAAAATACAGTCAACTCCAGTTATAGTGAATTTCTGGGGACCAACCTTCTTAGTTCACTATATCCAATGATGTCAAAATTATATAGACTTTCTCCTCTGTGATTAATTTTATTAATATAGAGATACAGCATAAGACATTCACAGCACAAACTGAAAATTTCAAGATCTCTATTTAACCTTAAAAAGGAAATATATTTAATTGTTTGCTCCATACATTTTTTATTTGTTATTTCTCTAGATTCTTCTCGAGGTTGTGCTCTCTACAAACTTGATACTGCCTTGTCCATTGTCTCTAAGAATCATAATGCAGTCTTGACACACTTCAATGCCTCTTGCACTAACACCATCTCACTCTTAGAAGGTCCCTTTGACTCACCTAATAACATAAAAGATCCTTTTGGTTGTAGCAAGTTTGTTTTTTCCCCATGAGGGAATTAATTTCCAGGACGTCCTATTCCCTATATTCAATACAGCCGAGGTTCAATGTTCATTATAATCGAATTTTCTTATGCTTAATTGTAATGTAAGTGAAATGGAACCAGTGACTTAAATGGAGTTTCTGTGTCTAATTGGTTTGACAAGTTAGATACAAACAGAAATTGCGATATTATAATTTTACATAGCTGTCACTAATGCGATAAAGTGTGGTCTTGTAGTACAACTTTAATAGTTTGGTTGTGTTTTGCCTGTGAATATTGCATTACATACAAAAATGTGAACGTGCAAATAATCCATTTACCTTCATTCAATATTGCTTGGAGACTAGAATCACAGCAATAAATATGAAATTAAATATGCATTTGCATTTAATAAAAGATTGGATGATATAGTCTTAATAAAACCTGCACCTTGCACCCTTTACTACTGTCTCATGGAGAAGATTTTTTTTTAGTTAAATTTCAATGTTCACATCAATTGATTTAGTACAGGTAAATAAATCTGAAGTGAAGGTCTGATTTTCACATTTCCACCTTTTCACCTTAAATATCTTTTCAACTTTCTTATTTGATTACAAAAGCGAGTTTCACATCAAATCAATTGATATATTGATATGATGGTTTTTGTTGATCTCCTGGCAGTTGCACTGTCATGCTCTGTCCCATGCAGCGTCTGGGCAGGTTTTAGAGGGTCCCGAGTCCTTCAATAGCTGAGTGACCAGGGAGGATGGTGTGGGGCGACTGGCTCACCTGAATGGCATCATATATAGTTTTAACAGCTGTGTCATGTAGGAATACAGAATATGTATCTCCATGTCCATACTGTCAAAGAGGGTTTCACCTTCTATTATATACTATTCTTCCATGGCTGTGTTAAGCTCACTGGGTACTGCCTCTTGATTCTGGCAATGAGTCCATCTGTTTGTCTAAAATATAAAGTTATGGGAAATTTAGAAAGAAGAAAGAGTACCAGAACATTTAACCAAAAATATACAGAGCTTGTACCAAGAATCCGTAATAGTTATTAAAAATGACCAAGGCACATCACAGCAGATGAATATCAACTAAGGCCTAAGACAAGGATGCACACTGTCACCACCACTCTTTTACTTAAATGACTTTAAAACTTTTACTTAAATCGCATGACAAAATATATAAACAGAAAACTCAAGCAGGAATAAAGATAACAACAACCGGAAAATAGAGACTATTATTTGCAATCGACCAAGACATAATAACAGACTCAAAAGACACATTACAGAAAGCAGCATTTGAGTTAAGCAAAATAAGCAAAGAATATCAAATTAAAATATCGAGCCAGAAAAGTAAAACACTAGCCTTCTATGCAAAGAACATATTAGAGCCAAAACAGTAATAGAAAATCCAATAATTGAATAATTTACCACTTTTAAATATCTCAGTAATTCAATTGGATTGAACCAGAAGGATATAGAAGTAAAAATATAATAGAATCAATGGAATAATAAAGAAACTTTTGGACTCATGAGAAAATAAACAATAATGAGAATTCATAATACTACCTCAAAGCCAATAAGTATGTATGGTTAAAAAATGTGGATAATGGGCATAAAGGAAACCAGAAGCATAGAAGTAGCTCAGATAAAGAGTTTAAGGGCAGTATTAGGACTAATAAGAAGAGGCAAAATTTGAAATGAAACAATTAGAAAAGAACTGAATACAGGAAATTTTGCAGGAAAATAAAAAATTAACAAAGGAAATGGAGAAAACCTGTAAAAAGAATGGACAATCGTCTACCACTATAGACTGAATGGCAAGAGGAATAGCAGACCGACAAGAAGATAGCACCAGCAAGAACACTTCACCACATGAAGGAATACTGCTTTACTACGCACTAATAGGATGGGAGCACTGCTCCTAAACTGATGTTGATGATGATACCTCACGTAGCATACTTCATATAACGTTAGCTGTAAAACAAAAACAGTGCCTATTGTATCAAAAGTTATTAGACACCATGTATCCTGCATATCTTACAAGTTTGATATTAAAGAACACAGTGTAGCTTCGCCAGCACATTGATTTGGCAATCCATTCCATGAATTCACCACGCTGTTACTGAAAAAGTGGTGTCGCTGTAAGATCCTCATATTATCTCAGCCCAACTTCAAGGAGTAACACCTGAGGCGATGATCCAGACTTCTCTCAAAGAAATTTGTGAGGATGCTTTCATCATATCCTCCATTCATAATGCTGGGTTATTTCTGGAGGGGTATTTTCGAGGGCAGGCATCTCATCCCCTCTTTTGCAATCTTTGCCAAGGTTCATTCAGAGGAAAGCCAAAGAGTTGTTTGGGATAATCTATTATTTTGTCTTTTGAACCTTACTTTTGGGGGAAAATCCTTCAGAAGCAATATTCTGTCCTCTGTAGGTGGAAAAATCAATTAATCTATTGGGTCTCTGTTATGCAGGAAGAAAATGCCCATAATCTGCTTGATATGTGAATATAGGAGGAAGTACAATAGATAATAATGAGAAGTGGAAAAAAAAAAGATACAACTATATTACAATGTTTGGAAGGCAATTAGATTGAAATGAAAGTTAAAAAAATAAGTAATTTGAAATACCAATAGCCAGATTCCAGGATAGTTATTAAATCAAAGAAATCTTAAATGGCAATAGATAGAAACAATACAAATTTGTTAAAATTTGTTTCAGAGCCAGACCTAAGAACAGATTTACAGAACACAACTTTAAGATGTAAAGAAAAGTGTTTAAGAGAAATTAAATTATGGCAGATAATTGAATTCAGGGAGTGATAAAATCAATAAATGCTTTGTAATAAGATTTATAAAATAGGAAAATGCTGAAGGCTTAGATATTTGAGAAATATGCATGAGCTATTATTATTGAGTTTATAAAACCAGAATTTTTTTTCAAAATATTTGAAATCGTTTATTACCCACACTCAAATAATAATACATCAATTATAAGTAATGTCACTTTTTCAAATATTCTACATATATTTGGGTTGAGTAATAATGAGTAATAGCAAAATAATATTTCTTAAAAATAATTACTGTCAGAAACACAATATATTAAATAATTAAAAATGTTACAGAATATGTTCTGGAACTCTTTATACTTAAAATAACATGATTTTATTTATCGATGATTGTCTGTAGTATCAGAAACCACTGAGAGATCATCATCGTCGGCAGCAGCATCATTGTCATCATCATCTTCATATTCACGCCCAAATTCAGCTTTTTCCTGAGATTTCTTCATAGAAAGATTCTGAAAAATTTCAAAGAAGGGAATTCAAATCATGTCTAATTTTCTAATATGCATTACTTCCTGAATAAATTAAAAAATACTTTCAAAATAAAAAAAAATTAAGGAAGTAAACATCAGTTTTTCCTAAACATTAGTGACAATGTCAGACAATTTGTTACTAAGCAACTTAGGAATTAAAAATGTAATGCAGTTAATCAAATAGCATCAGTAGAACAAACTGCATTTGGGAAAAGTTACTCTGGTCAATAACAAATCAGATTCTATTTATTTTAATATTCAATTCTAGTTCTATTTTTTGCTATGTATGTACTCTCTTTTATCTTGTCCTAATATTCTCTCTCTTGGATTTGTTAAAATAGAATTCATTTTTCAGAAGTTTGAAAATAATAATGGAAATAAAATGACATTAAAAAAAGCAACATGGTGATTTTTTGATAACACCTATATTGTGAGTTCATTGTTTGTTAATTTTTATCAATGGTGAACATTTGTCATCTGGTATATTTAAAAGCGAGTGCCATGTGGTTAGGTGATGTCCAGTGCTTGTGTTAAGGACACTTGATCATACTGCAGGAGACAGGCAAAAATAAGTAATGCCCAAAGGTGCTTCTGGTGTTGTTCTACACTTTTTTCACAACCGCCCCCCCCCCCCCAATGTATT
>BOPP01000052.1:1383155-1401975 GCA_017312745.1 Gryllus bimaculatus | reverse complement strand
TACTTGTGTCTGCTACAATGCTTTTGCAGTGTATCCAAGATGACAACAAACTACACTAATTTGGATGAAGTGGTCGAAGCTATAAATATGTGAAAATCTGATTTAAATACTAAATCGAACTTGGTGTGCATTGAATTTGCTGTTATCAATGCTATCTTTTAGCTGAAACTAGTTGACTTCAAGGATAGAATGGAATCTATTAAAGGTAAATTACTATTATCCAAGAAAAAATATTTAATGAAATCTTTGTACTTATTGACAGAACAATATAGTCATTTTTGATGTACCTAATATGACTGAAAGAACTCCAGCGGGTTCAGGAGAACATGATGTAAATATTATTGAATATATTTTCAAAGATATCCCTTTAAAGACTAATTACAATATTATTCATATCGCCGAAGAAACTAGTACTAAAACTTATCTTTGCCTGTCAGGATGATGTGACAACCTGCTTGGGAGTATCTTGGAGTTGACATAAGGATACAATAAAGTTTCCAATCTTTTCAAATGCAGGGCTACTCAAGATCAAACTCTTCTACAAACAGAACACCATAAGCTAACATAATTACTGCAATGTCACCACAGGGGCATCAGAAAAAGAGAATTCAGTTCATGTCCAACATTTCCAGGATGGTGAAAAAGCATGTTACTATTTTTCAGCATTGAGTGCCGGAATAGCTTAATACTATTATCAAAACTTATGTGTGAACAGGTTAGACTTCTTATTTGTTAGCTATATTAGTTGTTTTGAGAGGATCTTTATTGCTAAAATTTAATTTAACCCAGAGATTAACTTGTTGAAATTTATAAGTTGTAATTATTTGATATTGTGCTTTGTGATCATCACAGAAACAAGGTGTGAGTGCAGTAAATAGAAAAGTTTCGTACTCCACTATAAATGTAGAAAAGATAAAGTATACTGCTCCTTTTGTTGACATTATGGGAAAACAATTGGCGGCAAATGTCAATAGTGGTTATTATACCAATCTTCAGCTGTCTATTACAGACTTAGGTTTTGTTTGTGAACTACACGCTTTATATTACATCAGAATTGAATTAGCCCATGAGAATGATCCCTCAAAGTTTTGGGCTTTTACTACAAAACTATTCAAACAAGTTTCAAAACTACCAGAATTCCATCGCACTTAGTGTCATCTGACCCTGTTGCCTACGTAAATAATTTCTTACAATTTTTCTCTGATTCCTAGAGTAAACTTCCTAGATCCAAACTTTGGTGATAAATTTATATCCAACAGTATTCTACACAACATGACTCGGGATGTCATAACTCTTTTGTATTGAACTGTGAGAATGAATGGATGCATTTACAGATTCACACTCATTAGTGCTGCTACAAAATTTGTCAATTCTAACACTTGAAGAATCTACATCTCATTACACATTTATACGTAATCTTTCTTCATATTCTTGGGATTTTCTGTTGGCTTTATATCATAAAACAGAAAGTGAATATGATGTGATACCTTCACAGTGGTCTGAGGTTCATTTTGTTCAGGACGTTTTGAAGAAGGCGGAGTAGCAAACAGATTTGCTATTGACTGTCTGAGTGAGGTTCGCTTTACTGTTTCTAATCTTGAAGAAGATTCAGGATCTTGTAGGAAACTTTGAAATTCCTAAGAAAAAGAAAGTATTAATGCATTAATGTTTCAAGTGGTATCCAAAGTGAGTCTTTCAGTATCTTTCAAAACCAAAAACAAGTATAAGTGTTAGATTAATATTACAAGTCTGTTTATACAAATGAAAATCACAAATTTGGTTATATTACATACACATCTACTAATATGCAATGCCTATCTTATTTTATATGAGAATATATGAATAATCTAGAATCTTACCACCCCAAAATGAATGCACTTGTGTGTGCGTGAGAGAGGGGGGAAAAAGAGAGATTGAGTGATTGTGTGCATGCATGGGTATGTTCTATAAAATCTTTTGAATAACTGGCGTGATTGCCCCCAAATTTTGCACTAAGAGACTTTTGAGAAGCCTAGAAAAAACAAAGGGGAGTTTACAATCCCAAAATTGATTTGACTCCACAATTTATGTTACAAGAAAAGATACATAAATTACACAATGCAAATTCGGAATACCCTCTCTCCCCTCAGTAACGCATTTGTAACATGCCCTTGACCCTCCCATCTTAAATAATTACATATCACTAGCAAACCCCCTACCATTTACAAAAAAGAGGAAAAAAATATTACAATGAAAATAATTTGTATTAATTTCATTATGCTATATATTAATATAGCACATAATAATAGTTAGAATTAATTGGCGATGGTGACTGCACCTAACAACAAGATTGGGAAACAATTTTAACATGAAAGATGGAAGCAAGCATTGGCAAGAGAATTTCTAACTAGTGCACATGTTGCAGAGAATGCGTGGGCGAGAATTTACTGCATCAATGTAATTGTATTCTAGAATATACCACAGATCAGTTTCAAATACTTTTTTTTCCTAATCTTAGATTCAACCAACATAAAATCGATGAAAATAGATTTTCAACTGTTTTAAATTTTTATACATTATACATTTTTTAATTTATTTAAATTTTTACTTTAAGTTGTTAAAGTTTTAGTGTAAGAAAATAATTATTTAAGCAAACATGGGAAAAAAACAAAAAAACAATATCCCATAACATAATACTATACTAACTCCTTACCCCCATGTAATGCAGCTCAAACCTCCTCTCCCTCTCATTGCATTGCATTGCATTGCATTGCATAATTTTTGGACGACCCCTTAGAGCTTATATGTATTTGTAAAAATAGTTGTTGTATGTTATTGTATTCCTGAAGGTGTCATTGTAATACCTGAAGATGTCTGTGATACCTTTTGCAATACCTTAAAATGTTGTTAATATTTTAAATTATTATATATATTAATATATATAATTATTATATATTTTTAATTATAATTTTCCTGTTATTATTTCTTCTAAAAAAGATATTTCTTTAGATATGATCAGAGGTTTTGAGAGTTCTGTTTGTTTTATTCCTGAACACCACTAGAGCACTGCTTGAAGAAACTTAATGAATGCCATATAGTTAACAAAAAAAATAGTCAAAAAAATCTTCTGGAGAGTGAAAGGGTAAGTTGTCTCTGTAAGCTGCATGCTATCTAGTTGAACGATCAAGTCAGATGTATGGAAGAGCTGATTTCATTCTTCTGCAAAAGCATCTGCAAAGTGCTCAGACATTGATTGTTCTACACAACGCTACCCCAAGATATGATAGGAAACTTTATAACCTCATCAGACACCACTTAACAAGTACAAGTGAAAGGTGTTTGTGGATAAGATAATTTTTTTTTTTTTAATGAAGAAAGACAAATTTCATTCTTCATGAATGCTCCTATATGTCATTATTGTTGTTGTTGTTATTATTATTATTATTATTATTATATGAGTTGTTTCTGATAATCAAAAATGTTTCTCTGAAAAACATATGAATCTGATTGAAAAGAATTTGGAAAATTGTGAATATTTCATTAATTTAAATATCAATAACAATAAAATGAGAAGAATGCTAACATTTGATAGTGTATGTTTCATTTAAATTTACTTTTCATGCATGTTTGACATTTTGATGGCACATGTTTGTGTGCATATTTTAGGACTTGCAAGTGCATGACAATTTCTTCTTTAGTGATAATATGCAGGTATGTGCCTTAGCTAATTTTTATCATTATTATTATTATTATTATTATTATTATTATTATTATTAGCCAACCGCACATCCCAATAAGGGTAAGGGCCTCCTGCTCATACAGACAATTATTAATACTTTAATGAAGTGATAGGATGATGATGAAGGGACGATCACAAATATATCCATGCCTGAGGCGGAATTTGGACCCGTGATCCTTCAATCCAAGATCGCCACGCCACTTCTGCCTTAGTGATCTCGGCTATCCGGATTGACAATTATTGTGATAGTGATAAGAAAATATGCAAAACTAATTACACTCGTGAATGGCGTACTCAATTTTTGAAAATTGAAAACAAAAAAATTAACATTTCAATAGTATAATGTTCATGATAAAGATTTGTTAACTGAAATCTGTTCTAAAAATCGTTTTTTTTTTTTTAATGGTAATGTAAATTTTTTTAAATATTAGTGGTTTAGCAAAATTTTTCAAATTTTCGATATTGCAATTTCCTTTCCCAAGGAGTTATTTAATTAGTAATAGTGCTAGTTATTTATCAAGAGTTATTTAATGCATGGCATTGGCAAAGAATGGGAACGATGCAAAATGACATTTTGAAATTCTCAGAACAACTTCTCTTTGTTGGTGTTATATACTACAAAATGATACCGTAGTTACATACTACATGAGGCAATGTATTGGGTGGCCTTCAATTCTAGATGTTAAGTTTATATGTGAAATTATTCCTACTTGTCTGTATAATTGTAACAGTAGAGAGTTATTTATGTCTGTTTCTTTTGAGTCATAAAATAGAGCAGCTTTTCTTAACTATCAAAATAATTGCTGATATGCACTTGCAGGATTTTTGTTTGAATGTTTGGACTCTTTTCAAGTCAGAAGAGGGCAGAAATTGAAATATTATAATGTTTTGTAACTGTTCCTAATAATGCAAAAAAACATGTTCTGTTGTAGTTCCTCTATTTTTGGCAAAAGTGAGAAAATTCGTTGAGAAACAATCTCAAAGTATCCACTCTGTATTTTGCATTAATACATTTTATAGTGTTCTGAAGTATTAAGTACTAATTTTTAACCTTGCTTTATATTTCCAACTTTTTTCCTCTACAATTTAAAAATTTGTGAAAAGTAGGATGCAGTAAATATAAAAGAGAAAAATTGAAATCACACAGAAGAAATATGGTGCAAGATCCAGAAGCATTAACCACACTGGAAGCAGGATGAGAATAAGCTAAATAATATACATAGCCATTCAAAATGCACTTGAATTCAAGTTAAATAAATTTCAAAAGTACTATTTGAAATAAAGACATTAAATTACATTATTATGTTGAATTGCCTGTTTAAAATTGACAACAAAGAAATACTTCTGAAATCGTAAAATGTCCAATTGTTGAAAAAAAGTGAGAAGTGGATTTAATTCATTCTTATTTTTTAGTACTTCATACTACTTGCTGAACATCCAGTTCTTACCAGTTCAGAGTCTATTGACTGGGTTCTGCAGAATCATTCTGGGATAAACATTTCTCTGGTGTTGCACATTACAGTTCACAATAGTGTCAAATATGACAGACTAAAGATTCATTTTTGTTATGGTTAGACAATTATTGCAATAATTATAGTCAGAGTCATCTCAGGATGAATTGATGAGGGTGAATGGGGATCATCCACCCTTAAGAGTTTGATGCCCCTCCTGGAAAAGGATTAAGTTATCCATGCCAATGACATAATAATTCCCTAAATAGGTGCCTCATTTACAATTTCCTCATTTCAATTTTTTTTCCCTCCCCACCAAAATGCAGAACAAACTGTACATGACAAAGAAGGAAGAAGTATAATCTGTGCATATTTCTTGAGCTTCAGAATCTCTTCCCTCATCCTTTTACCCTAAACAAACTACATATGAGACTGTTCAAACTGTGCTTTGTAGACAACTTCACATGTTCCTAACCCAAGCAAATTTGCTAAAGTCCATCCTATCATTTTCGTAAAAAAGTTATTAAGGCAGAATGTCTTCACTGTTGTTTAACTTACAAAATACACTAGAAATAGTGAGTGTACATGCTGAATTTACAGCATGATCATACTTCGGTAATAAAATTTGGGAACTGAAATATTCTGTAAGTAAATTAAAGATTTATTAAACAAACAAATATTATTGTGTTATTCAGCATGAAGATGAGAAGAAAGAATGCCCTATAACCAAAATGACAGGGTAAGTATTCACCAATTTTTGGCTTTTGCTCTATAGACCCACAATCTAAATGCAATATGCCACTACTGTTCACAGTAAAGCGAAATATCCTTAGTATTAAAACATTTTGTTTTGGCATTACATATTAATCATTAATGAAAATACATTGAAAGCATTAGAGATAAATACCTGTTAAATAATATAAGTGACTGAAGCAATAAACTCAAATTACAAAAAATGTGAATAAGATCACTTTTGTTCTTTTAACCTCAATTAGCCCTTCTTATTATAATACTAACTTTATAACATGATTTTCTGCTGCTCAGTATTCAGCTTGAAGTTGTTAACATCATAATTATTATTATATTAATATAATTAAATTTATTTACAAAAAAATAGTTTTGCATTATTAATTTCAAATGCATTTTGAAGAAAACAGTAACAAACAAATTCCACACGTGACAATTCACAAACAATGAATGTGTTGAAAAATATAATTATTTTACCATATCTAGATTTCCTCTGAAAAGCTGAAAGTCCTGCAAAATTAAATGTGTCCATATACTTTTGATTTGTCTATTTTTTTCCAAATATTAAAAATTAATGATTTCAGGCAAAGATAAAATCAATGTCTACATTACATTGCTATTCAATGCATCTAATTGGCTCCTATCTGTGATGGGAGTGAAATTTGATTATTTGAAGTTTTGTGGAATTACTTTGAATGAGTATTTTAGGTGTATTTATTAATAAATGTAAATAAAATTCTACAAAGTTACTGAAACATTTAATTGACATTGTCCCATTAATGGATTCCCTAGATTTGAAGGATTATTTCTAGTAAAATTGTTCTCCTCGGACCCCTTCTTTTTCTTAGAGAATGAATTGATCTTCAATCAAAGTAGTTATTTTCTTAGCAAATTAAGATACTTTTTTAAATTTAATTTGTTCATTTTAATAGTATTTTTGGTTTAATATATTATAAATAGTACATATTTTAATTAACATAATTGTTCATTAAGTCTTACCTCAAGATCTGTATTCACATTTATATTAGCAATATCATTGTAGCCTTTGGTAAATAATTCAACAGCTTTGACATGGAAACTAAGTTCCGCTGTTATATAGCTGAGGAGAAGAGATCTAATGTCTTGTAACTTTTTTTTCTCAAAATGATCCATTTGTTCTTCCAGCCATTTCATGTTATTTGCTACCTCCATACTTGCTTTCGAAAGTTCTACCTGTGCCGCTGTCTTGTCAAAATTTAAGATAAATATTATCATGTTATATTTATCAATATAATTGATACATAATATCATATTATCTATTAATTTATCATATTTGATACACATTACAGGAAAAGTATTTCATTCCAATAAAAGGCTCTATATAAGAATAAAAGGATCTTCTGAATATCTTCAATAACAAATTCTTCTGAATATCGAAAAGTTTGATTCAGTTCTGAGGGAAACTATTAATAGCAAAAACAATGAGATAATAAAAACAATTTGTTCATGTATCATAGGCAATTTGACTAAGATAACTAGAATTCTAATTAGGTTCCTTAGCTAGCTAGCTCTAGAAAAAATAAATTATGCTGCAAATATTATGTCCTAGAACACAGAATATCAAAGGGCTTGAAGGAAACTTATCACTTCTGATAATGAACACTATTTTTCATGAAGTGGTAACAAGCCTGAAGATGCATGTTAGAATTTCAATATTAATGAATAATTTTTATTGATTCCAATCTAGCTTACTCACAGTCAAATTGGAAAAATTAAAATAAAAGGAGTTTGCAATGAATGCCATTTAATATCGATGGGGTTTTACCAGTATTTACTTGGATATAAGAATATTTGTGTATGAGAATAGCCTAAACAGTACCTAGACTAAAAAATAAATAACTTAAAATCAAATATCATTAAGGCTCAATATTCAAATGGTATGGTAACACTTGTATAACATAACAGCAAACATCTGATCTGAACTTGACCTGTCAAGCACTCAGGGTTTTAAAATTATAAGAGAAGTTTGTAAAGTACTTAGCAGTAATAAATTGTGAAAAATAATCATTTTTATTTAATATAGCAAGTATATAAATTGAAATTCTATTTAATTCTACAATTGTTCTGAGTGATTACAATGAGCACAATTTTGCTTTTTGGGTGTGGGTATTGTGAATTCATTTACAATTCTGAGACTAGTTGTATCACTGAAATGTTATTCATCTCCTATAATCTTCAAACAATTTTCACAGAAACCTATAACAAAGGAAAATTAATGTGTGATCATCTGTGCATCCAGAAATACAACACATTAGCTCTACTCTTGATTTAAAATATCAGTGTTTTCTTTATATACAGACTTTTCTCTCTCTTACATTAGTTTCAGTGTGAACAATGGATCTACAAAGGAATATTTTATTACATTTTCTCAATGTTCCTCTTAACACAATGTTGGATTATAAAGGATACAATTTGTGGTCTATTCCTTGGATTTCTCTCTCTAAGGCGATCTAGTTGCTTTCTACGAGCATTTTCACGATCACGAGCTGCCAAAGTATTTTTAACTTCTTCCTTTGCATGTTTACAAAGTTTCTCATATTGTGATAATTCAGAAATAACATTTGACTCTATTCGCTGTATTTCTACATCCCTGCCATCAAAAAAATCACCAATGAGTTTTAATATATTGATTGTTTCATTGCAAATAATAGTTGTGAATGATCAACTAACTTGCATAAAATTGTGTCTTTTAGCCACTTGTAAGATAAATATCAGTAAATAATTGTTATTTATCATAGAAGTAGCTAAATTACTCCAATTTAGTTGATTATTCACAAGAGCTGCAATGCATGTATGAGCCCATAATGGTCTTTTAGTCATTTGAATTATACAATGATTTAACTTACATGACCACCATTTTAACATTTTAAAACATTTTGATATTTTACACCTATGAATAATGGTATAATATTGATTTCATATTTTTATAACTCATATTGACTTTTACTTATATTGACTCAGTACCCTTTTTTACATTGAACATTATAATGAGCTATTTAATCTACTGCAAACACATAAGTAAACAGTAAATAAAGTAAATATAAATTGTCAGTTAAGATAAAATGTGGTAATGAAGTAAACATGTAGAAGACAATCCCAAAAAGAAAAAAAAAGAAATACCTGTAATCACCAACACTTTCTAGCGTTTTCGAAAATTCAAGCAAACAGTTTTTTAGGCCTTTATTTACATGCTCTGCTTCTGAATAATTATAAACAGCTTTTGCCAATGCATCATTTTTATCTCTTAGCCTAGAACACATTATTGTGAAAAATATAAGTAGTAAAAATATAACAGAAGTATAAAATAGTATATTTCTGTCAAAATATTCTATTAATTTAAATAAACTAAAACATATTTCCATGTACTAACCCTGCAGCTTTGCGAGTGTATGCCCCAAGACATGTGCATAGTTCAGCAAAATGTTTTTCAACTAATACTACTCGTTCCTGTAAAAGTTTAGCATGCTGCTCCCTGTAATATTATTCATACAAGATGAATTCACTCACGGATCTGGCTGGGAAAAATAATGCACTTAAGAACATACTCGTTTTATTTTTACATTATATGTTAGAAATAAAAACTAATTAGAAGAAAATTACAAAATTCATAGTTGTTAATTTGTAGTGGAATCATTACACTTTTTATGGTATCGTTTTATGTTTGAAGTAACAATTGACAGAAATATTTTTATATAACTTTGAAAAAATATAGTTATGTTCACTTAGATGAAGAATTCCAAATGTTCATGTCCTTGTTCATTTGTCATTTCTATTTCTCTTATTAAAACAATGTTTCTCTGCCATTAAGTCTTTGATTCCCTTACAGAAAAGTTCCAAGAATTACAAAATTCAGTTGAGTAGTATGAATGTTCAATGACATGGAATAATAAAAATTAAATCAAATAAATTTGAAATATTATATAAATTTCATTTACTGTCACATCGTTTCTTGTCCAGGATATTGTTTCATTAAAATTGATTGTGTATTTTAGAAAAGCAACTGATATTATTATTATTATGTTATTATTATCTGCCATCTTGTTTTATTTATTTATAATTTATTTGTTATTTTAGATAATAATTTGATGATTTTGGTTTATTTTTGCCTGTTGACTACGGTCATTACAAGATTTTATTTTGTTAATTATGTACAACTAAATTTTCATTTTTACTGTTCATTGCTGTCATTACAAGATCTTAATTTCTTAATTATGTAGAACTTAATTTTTATTTTTACAGTTGATAACTGTTACTATAAGATGTTAATTTGTTATTTATGTGTAATTTAATTCCCTTTTTTGCCTACAATCACTTTGTTTAATTGAAAATGTATTTGTTATTTTAAATAATAATTTTAGTTGTTATTACATCAATTGTTAATTGTTCACTGTAAAGTCTCATTTTTGTTATTGCGTCATATTACTTACTCCCTAATTATTTAATTAATTGTGTCATAATATTTATGATTGTTGTGTGATCTATAAACAATGAATAATGTAGACAATTTAACAGTTAACTTCATGCTGATTTTGGTTGCCATTTGGCTTATAATTTCTATTCATTCCTTGAAAAAAATCTAAATTTCAGTGGAAATGGTTCATGCACCAGGCAGTAACTGGCAAACAATACATAGGATTGGGTGAACCATAGTCAACAATGGTAATATGCACAAAAACACACACACACACACACACACACACAAACAAAAGTAACACACCCCTCTCTGACAAGTACAAAAGTACTTTAAGAGGGTTTGGAGGGTACTGGGTAAAACAAATTTTATTAGAAAGATATTTTTGCTAACAAGTGTAATATGATGTAAAGTAGTTAAGCGAAATTTGTATTATGTATGGTTGTTTTTATGCTGATGATTTTTGTTGTTGTTCTAAATTTTTTATGTAATCTGATGTACTCTGTATCAATGTAATTCATTGGAAAAAACTGATTTATTATTATTATTATTATTATTATTATTATTATTATTATTATTATTATTATAATCATCATCATCATTTGTGTGGTTAGGAAAAAGTTAAGCAACAGACATTTGAGCGGAAAAGTTTAGTCCTGACACAAACCAAAATTGAAATCAAAGATTGTATGACATTCATCTCTTTGATGAAAATCATGTTTCAGGAAAGATTCACCAAAGATATGTTAATGTGTTTCATGAGCAATTAGTTTGGCCATCTTCGTTCATTCTTGTTTAGATCATCTGTGACCTGGACCTCATTTTTGAATTTTGACATGAATTTTCACATGTTTAAAATTCAAAGGGAGTTTAAGATTGTTGATAAAGAATCTATTCCAATGAATAATGTAATACAGGAAGGATAAAAATAAAACAAATAATAAGTTCATCTCATTCTATATTATGTGGCAGAGTTTTGACAATAGGGCAATTGGAATTTTATATAGACAATTCAATGTCAATTGGTTTTTAATGAATAAAATATATTATTATAAAATCCCAATTAGTTGTCAAGACATCCCCTCATCCCTACCTATTAGGAAATATTGATGTTTTATATTTGTGTAACTATGAATTATTGATACTACATTGTATTTTTTTAATAGTATGACATAATTGTTTCATTGCTCAAAATAAAATTTAATTAATTGCAAGACTTAATAATAATTTAATACTTTTAATGTTTAATAACATATGTAGGTCCTGTAACAAATGAAAACGGTATATATTGCTAATAAATTTACCATGTTGCATGTTGAGGTCTACTCGCCTTCATTGTAAATAAAACAAACAAATAATAACAGTATAGAACGTATTAGAAGACGAGTATTCAATGTTACACAGATTTTCACAAAACTGTTTATAGAGTATGCATCCGTTGCCAGGGCAACGACTATCGATTCAAAATGGCTCCCTCGACTATGCAATGCATCTTGTCACATCCAAGAAAATAGGCACGGTGATATCATCTCATTACAGATATACTTCGCTACGTATATCATAGAGGACAAACATATTTTCTCTATGGGGTGGTACTCGTATAGACATAGATAGGGTATAGGTCAAGAGGACTAAATGAACCCTGATTCTTGGTATTGTTTGTCACTGGCATGCAGAAATATTTAAAACTGAGTCCGCATGATGCGTCTTTTCGGTACAAAATTACATACGTAAAGTTGAGAGACGCACGTGCAATTTGGCGCACATGCACCACACTGTCCACACCGTGCCTCCTTGTCGTCCAATGGATCTCATGACAAGCGTAGAATTCATTCTGTCTTTGGTTGGTTACAATCCCGCACTCACATTCAGAGGAAAAAACTAGGCCCTATTTAAACGACCACACCTAGCTTCCAAAAATGTTTTCATTCAACAATTCAGTTCAGTGACGTTCTTGCTGCATCGAGTATTGCATAAGCAAACACCTCAATTATGCGGTCGTGATCACGTGGGATAAGATAACTACCGACAAAATTGTTTTGACTCAAACTTCTTTTCAATGATGAAATGAATAAGAAAAACTTCTATTATCGACTATCATGACTGCTAACTACCGAAAATGTTTTCTCATCCAATAATTATTTTCAGAGATGAAAAATTGCAAGAAAAAACCTCTGTCCGAGGTCACAATTCTGCGGCCTAACAACAATTTTGTTAGTCAACAATTCATTTCAGTGCCGAGTGACTACATAAAGCTGTGATGACGATGACAGCTAACTACTGAAGTGGTTTCAGTCGATGTTGAACCGCGGGACGGGTCAGACTGTAATGGTTAGACGGATCAGTGGTTAGAATAGCGAGAGAGTAACGACGTATATTACGGTAAGTCCATATAAAGTCGCGAACAACGGCCAAGAGCGCAGAACGTATTTTACAAAGGGAAGTGACCAGAATGAAGTAATTACAAAGACTTTCACATTTTATGCGCAAGGCCAAGAATGTCGTAATTTTTAAGAGTAGTAATAAATTAAGTCAGGATCCAAGAAAATATAGCCGCAGTAAAATACAATTTCAAAGTATAATAATAGTCTGGATCCGGCAATGTATGAAAATTCATTTCTTTTATTTACATAAAATGTTTATAAAGGTTAAATCCTAGATAAATATTTGTATCCAAAAATTCCCAGCCGAAATTGATTGAAAATTAAGAGGTCATGATAATGTTAACTATCCAACAATTTTCTTAAATAATATTTCAGTGACAGGAATTTGCGTAAGCTCAAATCCCTATTTAACTGTCGTGGTCATGCGAGCAAATTACAGAAAATATTTCTTCATTTATCAGTTAGTGATGAGAAAACGCATAATGAAAATCTTGTAATAAGCGCTCATGATCTTGCGGGATAACAACCGAAATTGTCTCTTCATTCAACAATACATCTCGGTGAAGAGAAAACGTATACGCAAAACACTCATTTAAGCGGTTATGATCATGACGGCTAATTACTGAACTTTTTCATTTGGAAATTAATTCCAGTAACGATAAAACACCATTAAAAGGGCATGACTAGGGGTCGTATTTTAAAGAAATGTATTTTTTTATCACTTTAGAACAATGCCGTTTTGTTCAGAAATTCATTTTATGTAAAGACAAATGACACATTTTTATGTTGTTGTTTTTTGTTTTTTGCATTTTTCGTCAATTTCTTCGAAAAAGTAATTTTTAATGCATTTTTGCCACTTTTATCGATTTTAATGGCACAAATCAATACCAAAGAATATTTACAAGGTGCTACAAATGTTCACCCCAGAATTCCTGAGAAGAATATTCGATTTTTTCACTCATATATTGTAGTATCAGCCGTTGTGAGTACTATGTAATCTAAGATTATTGTGACGCCTATAGACGCCATTGTCAGTTCGGTTGATTTCGCGATATATAAAGACAGAGATTTTCTATTAAAGAACTGTCCAACCGAAAAATTTGTCAGCTGAGTTCACTTGAACAATAGAAAGAAGCTTCGATTACGTCATTTTTTTTTCTTTTTGGAGCATTTTTAAAGCACTTTAAGGGCAATTTATTGATCTTTTTGGCAATGTTTCAGTTCATCAAAATCCGCCCCCTAGTCATGTTCATTCAGACGAGCTATCGAAAATACTTTTTCATTTAATAATTATTTTCAATAACAAGGAAATACATAAGTAAAAACCTGAATTAACCGGTCACAATCATAACTACTAAAGTTTTCTTCATTCAACATTTCATTTCAGTGACGAGAAAAATTAAAATGGTTAACATTTTTATTCTAACTCTAAAATTTATATTTGCACTCACGTGGAAGGAAACCTCCTTTGTACTCTTAATTGCAAATGACCATCCGGTATGAAGACTAAGAATTTATTTTACTCACGACGCTGCCTTCGCGGAAGGATAGTTGTCCTCCTTTTGAATCTTGAAATGGTCCCAGTGAAAATGGAATTGTAGATTTCGTTTTTTTTGCACTAGTGTAATCGTCAAAAGAGAAGAGAGAACAAGAAGGAACTTGGCTTTGCCCTCAAATGGGATCCAAGGACATACACAAACATAGGTTGAGATTTCTCGTGGGCGAACAAGTCTGAAAACATGAAAGTAAAATATCAAAAATCTTCACTTGTATCATCTTCCTTTCCCTTTTAGATTTTTAACGTAACCTGGCACTGGAGCTTCCGATACAAATACAATACACGACCGTGCCAGGAGGGAAAAGGAGAAAATAGGCAAAATGAAAATCTACTAAAACAACTCCAAAATTATAATTAAGTAATAATAATAATAATAATAATAATAATAATAATAATAATAATAATAATAATAATAATAATAATAATATAAATAGTAGCAGCAATTCCGCCCTGTGGCGCAGCCGGTTGCGGCAGCCGTCGTCTGCGCCGAGGAGGCTGCAGAATCGAATCCTGCATAGGCGTGGTCGTTGGTCGTATCTGTGATTGTCCTTTCGCCCCTCATTTTACTATCATCTCATAATTCTCATTACAAAGCGTTGCTGCGCTGAGGAAGCTGGCAGTTGCAAACCTGATCTTGGAAAAATTAAATGCGTTAATCGTGTAGCATGGTCAGTAATGTCCTATACGCCAACAACAACAATAATAAAGAATTTTTCCAAACTTCCGGGCTCTAGTGATAATTTAGTGATCAAGAAAAAAATATTTTTTTTCATTTTAAATTAGTATGCGGCGGATTATTAGAGTTACTTGATTTTTTTATACTTAAACCAGTTTTTTTATTATGGCAGATAAATATTATGACATACAGTAAATGAACTACTATGTACATCTTAGCAATGTACAAAAGAGGCAATTTGGACAATGGTCGACCTAATATCAATTGTATCAATTCATTCATCGTGTAGTTCTTGTTGTTTTAGTGTTTTTCAAATTTGATCTTGTGACAGTGTGAAATAATTAAATCCAGGTGTGCATGAGAAACTGAAAATTTTAAAATGAACTTTAAAATGAAGAATGAGAAGACGTAAGTACCGACTGTTAATGAATTTTAAAAGAAATAAGATATATGAGATCTCTTTAACCTTGTATTCTAATGCATCGTATTGTTCGATAGTATACAATAAAAAATTATAAATCCTACTATTATATATCTAATGAAAGTGTAATATTTTACTAAGTATTTAATTCATAACTCATACATACTCATAATGCCTTCGCCTTCATAAATCTACACATTCATAACTGATTTTTTTTACTTGTATTTAAGTTCCTTCTTGGCTTTCAGTGCACCCTACACAGTCTACATAACTTTTCTTTTTTTAAAGATGAGCATGATTTAATATCTAGCCAAAGTTATTTGTTCAGTGCTATCCTTTAAATTTGCATTGACTTGTTCCTTCCATTTATTAATTTCATTTGCCATTTACTGCTTTGAATTGCTTACGAATCATCTTCCTCAAAAATTGTACTTTGTTTCCGCCCGTACCTTCGAATCCATTTATTTTGTCAATGGAAAGTAAAAACGGTGTGTGACGTGTGGGGGAGAAGTACAATTAGCGCCCGTTTCCTTCAGTTTTGGAATTCCTTCCCCACCATTGTCCATCTTTCCTTTTTGTTCCACATACAACTTAATACGAAGAAATGAAGAAAGAATAGTATAAATTTCCATAAGAAATAAGGTAAATAACTTTTATAAATTTTAAAAATAGTTACCATAATTTGTTTTTAAAAAGATTGTTGCGTGTTTTCGCAATACCAATAAAATCCTTCATAAGAGTCTAAAGTAGTCCTGAGTCAATTATTTTGGCTTTTTGTCGGGTGACGTCGTAGTCAGTCAGTGACTTTTGCTCTTTCGGCCAGAGGCTCAATGTCGTTAGTAATCGGGTTTCCCAGGAATCGGTGCGGGCCACTTCGTCTTCGTCTTCGTCTTCGTTCGTCTTCGTCTTCGTCTTCGTCCCTCGTCTTTCATCTTCGTCTTTCGTCTTCGTCCTTTTTCGTTTCCGTCTTTCCGTCTTCGTCTTTCGTCTAACGTCTTTCGTCTTTCGGTCTTTCGTCTTCGTCTTCGTCTTCGTCTTCAATCTTTATCTTCGTTTTCCGTCTTCGTCGTCTTCCGTCTTCGTCCTCGTCTTTCATCTTCCCGTCTTTCGTCTTCGTCTTTTCGTCTTCGTCTTCGTCTTTCCATCTTTCATCTTCGTCTTTCGTCTTCCGTCTTCGTCTTGTCTTCGTCTTCCGTCTTCTGTCTTCGTCTTCGTCTTCGTCTTTCGTCTTCCGTCTTCGTCCCTTCGTCTTTCGTCTTCGTCATTCGTCTTCAGTTCTCGTCCCTTCATCTTCCGTCATCGTCTTTTTCCGTATTCGTCTTTCGTCTTCATCTTTCGTCTTTCGAGTCATCTTTCGTGTCGTCTTTCGTCTTCCGTCTTTCGTCTTTCAATCTTTCGTCTTTCGAGTTCATCTTTCGTCTTCGTCCTTGTCTTCGTCTCGTCTTTTCATCCTTCGTCTTCGTCCTTCGTCTTCCGTCTTCATCTTTCATCTTCGGTAAATTTCGTCCTTCGTGTTTCGTCTTCGGCTTCGTCTTCGTCCTCGTCTTTCATCTTCCGTCTTTCGTCTTCGTCCTTTCGTCTTCGTCTTTCCTCTTCGTACCTTTCGTCTACGTCTTCGTCTTCATCTTTTCATCTTCGTCTTTCGTCTTTCGTCTTCGTCTTCGTCTCGTCTTCGTCTTCGTCTTTCGTCTCGTCTTCGTTTCCGTCTTTCTTCTTTCTCGTCTTCGTCTTTCGTCTTCGTCTACGTCTTCCAATCTTTCGTCTTCGTCTTCGTATTTCGGCTTCATCTTTTCGTCTTCGTTTCGTCTTCGTCCCGTCTTTTCGTCTTCGCCTTCGTCTTCCCGTTTTTCGTCTTCGTATTCATCTTCGTCTTCGTCTTCGTCTTTCCGTCTTTTCGTCCTTGTCTTCGTCTTTCGTCTTCGTCTTTTGCTTTGTTTTCGGTCTTCGTCTTCGCCTTTCGTCTTGGGGTCTTTCGTCTTCGTCTTCGTCGTCCATTCGTCCGTCGTCCTTTTCGTCTTCGTTTTCTATTCGTTTCGTCTTTTCGTCTTTAGGGTCCATTCGTCATTCTATCTTTCGTATTGTCTTCGTCTTCGTTTTCGTCCATTATCTTCGTCTCCTTCGTCTTCATTTCCGTCTTCGTCTTTCGTCTTTCGTCTTTTCGTCTTTGTCTTTCCCGTCTTCGTCTACGTCTTCCTCTTCGTCTTTCGTCTTGTCTTTGTGTTTCGTCTTTTCGTGTTTCGTCTTCGCTTCGTCTTCCGTCCTTGGTCTTCGTCCTTTCCCGTCTTACAGTCTTTGACTTGGTCTTCGTCCTTTCGTCTTCGGTCTTGGTTTCGTCTCTCGTCTTTGTCTCTTCTTCGTCTTTACACGTCTTCCGTCTTTCTCGTCTTCCCTCTTTCGTGTTCGTCTTTCGTCTTCGTCTCGTCTTCGTCTTCGTCTTTCGTCTTTCGTCTTCGTCTTTCGCCTTCTTCGTCATCGCCTCGCCGTTCACCTTCGCCTTCGTCTTATCGTCTTTCATCTTTCGTTCTTCTTCTTCGTTACTTCGTCTTCGGTCTTTTCGTCTTGCTTCGTCCTTCGTCTTCGTCTTTCGTCTTGTCTTCGTCCTTCGTCTTCGTCTTTCGTCTTCAGTCTTTCGCTCTTTCGTCTTCGCGTCTTCTTTTTTGTCTTTCGTATTTCGTCTTTCGTCTTCGTCTTTCGTCTTCGTCTTCGTCTTCGTCTTCGTCTGCGTCTTCGTCTTCGTCTTCGTCTTCGTCTTCGTCTTCGTCTTCGTCTTCGTCTTTCGTCCTCGTCATTCGTCTTCGTCTCTCGTCTTCATCTTCCAGTCTTTCGACTTTCGTCTTCGTCTTTCGTCTTCGTCCACGTCTTCTCTTCGTCTTTCGTCTTCCTTTCTTCGTCTTTTGTGTTCGTCTACGCTGTTTCGTTTTTTCGGCTTCGTCTTTTGGTCTTCGTCTTCTCTTCGTCTTTGTCTTTCGTCTTCGTCTTCGTCTCGTCTTCTTCGCGTAGTCTGTCTTCGTTCTTCGTCTTTCGTCTTCGTCTTTGTCTTGCTCTTTTGTTCTTCGTCTTTCGTCTTCGTCTTCGTTCTTCGTCTTCGTCTTCGTCTTCGTCTTCGTCTTCGTCTTCGTCTTCGTCTTGTCTCGTCTTCGTCTTTCGTCTTCGTCTTCGCTTGTTCCTGCCTTCGTCTTTCGTCTTCTCTTTTCGTCTTCGTCTTCGCTCTGTTTCGTTTGTTTCGTCTTTTGTCTTTCGTCCTTCGTCTCTCTTTTGTCTTTCGTCATTCGTCTTCGTCTCTTCGTCTTCGTCTTCCGTCTTCGTCTTTCGTCTTGTCTTCGCTCTTCGTTTTGTTTGTCTTCGTTTTTTTTGTCTTCGTATTTCGTCTTTCGTCTTCGTCTTCGCCTTCGCCTTCTGTCTTCATCTCTCTCTG